>JAFMSR010000292.1:0-61181 GCA_022818135.1 Saxidomus purpurata | reverse complement strand
AATTTGTTTCTAAGACTATTGATGTTTATATGGACCCCACTAAATCTGTTTGGGTTTTTCTTTTTAAGTTGTTGGATTTCTTCAAAAATGTCAGTAAGTCACTGTCTACAGAGCTGGTCGAGCAATCCAAAGATGTTACTGATGCCTCTTCAAAAAATGAGTCGCTGAAGTGGAAATTATTGCAGTTATCGCATACCCATGGAACGTCAGATAAAGATAGCTCCTGATATTGGTTCGGAGTAATATTTGCACATTTTATGTGCCACTGTCTAAAACAAGCTTCACAAAAAATGGTTCGGTGATTTGATGCCACAGGTCGAGAGCAACCCCAACAAGGGAACTTAACCGGACCTGGGTTCAAGGCAATGTCTCCAGAGAGTAGCAACGTGTATATTGTCAAACAGTATTTGATGGGAACTGCCACTGATTTTACTCTTCACCAACAACTTTTTAAGTTGTGTGATTTCTTCAAAAATGTTCAATAAGTCACTGTCTACAGAGCTGGTCGAGCAATCCAAAGATGTTACTGATGCCTCTTCAAAAAAATGAGTCGCTGAAGTGGAAATTATTGCAGTTATCGCATACCCATGGAACGTCAGATAAAGATAGCTCCTGATATTGGTTCGGAGTAATATTTGCACATTTTATGTGCCACTGTCTAAAACAAGCTTCACAAAAAATGGTTCGGTGATTTGATGCCACAGGTCGAGAGCAACCCAAACAAGGGAACTTAACCGGACCCGGGTTCAAGGCAATGTCTCCAGAGAGTAGCAACGTGTATATTGTCAAACAGTATTTGATGGGAACTGCCACTGATTTTACTCTTCACCAACAACTTTTTAAGTTGTGTGATTTCTTCAAAAATGTTCAGTAAGTCACTGTCTACAGAGCTGGTCGAGCAATCCAAAGATGTTACTGATGCCTCTTCAAAAAATGAGTCGCTGAAGTGGAAATTATTGCAGTTATCGCATACCCATGGAACGTCAGATAAAGATAGCTCCTGATATTGGTTCGGAGTAATATTTGCACATTTTATGTGCCACTGTCTAAAACAAGCTTCACAAAAAATGGTTCGGTGATTTGATGCCACAGGTCGAGAGCAACCCCCACAAGGGAACTTAACCGGACCCGGGTTCAAGGCAATGTCTCCAGAGAGTAGCAACGTGTATATTGTCAAACAGTATTTGATGGGAACTGCCACTGATTTAACTCTTCGTGTATGTACTAGGTGGAAATACATTTGAAAATAAAATACATATTAGGTAAATAGTTATTGCAAAAACTGAAGTTGGTGATATTGTGGCTTATTTCAAGGTTCGAAACATCAGTCGAGATGTTCAGATATGTTCTAGAGAAGTTCCTTTCAGAAAGTGGTTGACTGTTTCTTGTAATATCTGTTGATAGGACGTTGAATGTACGCTGGACTGCTATAATTTTAACGATTACATTGCAGAACATCATTTCCGTGTTTGTTTTGATTCTGGTCAAGGTCGCTAGAAGTCCCACCATATAGTCAGTCTTGTCTGCATAAATTTTCACGCGATTATTTCTGGAAAATTTACAATTTAATTTAATCCTCCCAACCATTTCGGCTTATTATTGGCAAAGGCTGCTTTTTATGGCCCAACTTTTGATTGCGGAATTAAGTTACATTGAATGAATGCAATACTCATTTACTGTGTTTTTAGCTCAGCTAGCTTTGCCAGGGTGAGATTTTCAATTAAATGGTTGTCCGTCGTCCAGCGTCCGTCCACATTTTGATTCAAACGATATCTCATCTGAAAGCACTGGGCCAATGTTGATGGAACAATGCAGGGATGTTCCTTGCATAAAGTTCTACCAAAACTGTTCAAAGAATTCCATTCCATGCAGAACTCTGGTTGCTATGGCAACAAATAGGAAAAAGCTTTCAGAATCTTTTTCTCTGAAACCACAAGGCATAGAGCTAAGATATTTAGCATGTAGCATTGTCTAATAGACTTCTACCAAGATTGTTCAAATTATGACCCGTGGATCAAAATTGACCCTGCCCGGGGTCACTTAGTTTTACATAGGCTTATATAGGAAAAACTTCTCTGAAACCACAAGGCCTAGAGCTTGGATATTTGGCATATATCATTGTCTAGTAGAACTCTACCAAGATGAGTCAAATTATGACCCCCGGATCAAAATTGACCCCGCCGTCGTGGGGTCGGGGGGAGAGGGGTACTTAGTTTTTACTAATAGGAAAAACTTTTAAAATCTTTATCTCAGAAACCACATGGCCTAGAGCTTAGATATTTGGCATGTAGCATTGTTTAGTGGACTTCTACCAAGAATGTACAAATCATGACCCCAACCGGGGGTCACTTGCTTTTACATAGGCTTATATAGGAAAAACTTTAAAAATCTTCTTCTCTGAAACCACAGGACCTAGAGCTGAGATATTTGGCATATGGCATTGCCTAGATGATCTCTACCAAGTTTGTTCAAACCATGACCCCTCGGCTAAACTGACCCAGCCTGGGGGGTCTAATAAATGTTCAACCTCATAACCCTGTATGCTTAAATTATAATGCGATTTCGATGAAACTCAAGTCTCTGTAAGAATAACAGCATGAAATCTAATAGTGTCCAGAAAATCTGAATCAGTAATTCTTTTAGTCAATCCATTAATATTCCAGGATAAAGTGTCCAAATTTTCTTCCTGACTCCGCTAAGCTGTAGTGGTGGGCGGGGGTACGTATAGATTCCCATCAATGTAGAGTTTATCTGCAACAAGTTTAACTGTTTTTCCAATTTTCTTTTCTTTCGACATGATTGGATATAAAAGTTTTCGAGCATCTCGCCACTGTTTCGGTAACTGCACGCCAATTCCAAGATATTTTGCTTTTAAATCCTCTTTTTGTGAATGCCGTACTTCGAATTTCTTACCTGTCGGTATATGAATGAAATTTGACAACAATTGGTCGTGGTTTTTTTAAACTTTGGATTTCCCAGCCTATGAGCTCTATCAAATTTCATATCTACTGCATCAATGCTTAAATCATCCTTGATAATCTTTTTTACCTTTGACTCATCAGATTCCGGTGGTTCACTTCCGGTTTCCATGGCCGTTGTGGCATTTCTGGTTCTTCGGGTATGCATTAAAAATTAAGTTTTCCCGCATGGATCTGAACTCGAAATCAGAGATTTTACTGAAGAGATTTTATATTTTCGCTGGCAGTTTTCAAGTATTTTTCCTGGGATTCGTACTTGGAACTTATGAACGAAACTGTCTTTTCAACATCAACCACTCGCTGATCCATGCCGTTTACTTTTTGCTCAAGGTCGCCCAGTTTCATACTAATACGGTTTACTGTTTTTTCAATATTTTCTATTTTTGATACTGAACTTTTTATGTTTTTAATATCTTCAATGATGCTAACTGCCCACGGTGGCGGTTGCGTGAGCTGTGTACTAGTAGGAACTGGGGATACAGCATATTGAGTAATAAATCCTTGCGGCGATTGCATAAATTGTTGTCCGTTAAAAGGTGGTTGTGAATAACTCATGTTTAAATGTTGAAACGGCTCAAATGTAAAGTACTGTGGACTATCACTACTGCTGTGAAAACGCTGTGTATGTATACCCACCTTTCGACTGTCCACTGGCCTGTTGTGTTATACCGGGTTTGAAAATGTTCGGGTAATCCGTGCTATTGATTGAAAACAATGGAGAAAGTGTTTTTCTATTTCCTCGCTTTGGTTTACGTCCACTTTTTATCCGTATTTTTATTTTGCGACATGAATAACTTTCCATGCTATTGTTATTTCCAACCAAAACTCCACCAAAAACACCTTGAATTTACATTTTATTCCAATAAATTTACTGAGCCGAAAAACCATGCCTTGCCCTCAAGGGACATCACTCTTTACAATGTTGATAAATATTAGTAGTAGATTGGCATAAATTTAAGTTTTTTTACACGAAAATGGATAGAATATTTAATGAGTGACGGATTTTTCAGAAGGGCATGTTGCCGTTAAAAACATTAAAAAAATTAGTTCAAGTTATGTGGTAGAGATTTTATCAATTTGACTTCTAACTAAAATTGGAAATAGCTAGTGAATAAAGTTTTTGTTTTATGAGCTTTCCAATGATATAAAACATTTTGAAATGTCTTTCGTTTTAAGAAAGTCAGGTATACCAGTATCGGAAATCGGCTTTTAGACCCACCCGCTAAGAGCTCTTCAAAAAGGAGGTAGTCAAAACAAAGCAATAGGTCAGATGATCCTATTGCAGTCCGGCTCAGGGATTGGCTGAAAAAAAGTACAGGGAAAACCGTAAGATTAAATGCGACATTACCTGATTGGTAGAAAAGGTTGTGTTTACAAATGCAAAAAACTCATTTGAAAAATAAAATGCAATGTCTTCTGCACGCAAATGAATATTTTAGGACTGGTTATCATAATAAATAACACTGAAATCGCCATATGAATAGAAGGTGTACACATGCGGTTTAGACCCCTAAATCTCACCTGACTGAGTGGGGTGGTTGTCTCCCTTGCCAAATTGTAAAAAACTGGGTTGGTCAACCCCATATAGAAACAGCATTTTCTGAGAGACTAATCTGTTCGAAAAATGTATATTCATTGGTCAACAACCCTATAGGTGGGTATGATACAGGGTCCCCTTTTGACTAGAGTTATAATGTAAGTCAATGGGGAAAACAATAGGAGTATCTGACCAATAATTTACTGAATTTCGCGTATCCAAATTCGAATATTCCTTTTGGCCAACCGAAAAAAAAAACTGCTGTGGCCATACTGTTATATAAAGTTCTATATTGTTTAAGTATACCCCTGTTTATACCATATTATATTGTTGTTTAAATAGTACGTATGAAACAATATATGAGTCCGAGAGTGTTTAGGCTTCAATAAAGCTAGTTATACTTTATAGTATTTTGTGTTCATTCCTTCTTTGGAATAACGTAATTAAACCTCTCCACAACGCCCATATACCACCTCATAACATGGTGTCAGAATAAAAGGGATTATTATAGTGACGGAATTATTTTTATGAATTGCTGAAATACATTCCTTGTAGTTTGCATTCTAAGGACTGCCAGAAGTAACTCAAAATGGATTTAGCTGGAGTTCCTACACCCAAAATGGACTGGGGCAGTAACAATTTGTTAGAATCATTCAAAAAATTTCGTCAGCATGTGGAGCTTATTTTTAAGGGAGCGCTAAAGGAAAAAGATGAAGACGTTAAAGTGACATATTTGCTTTTGTGGATGGGAGAACGTGGCCGAGAAATATATAATACTTTACAATTGACAAACGACCAACGGAAATCAACCAAAGATATAGCTGACAAATTCGAAAAACATGTGCAGCCAAAATCCAACCCCGTTTTCAGCAGGTATAAATTCAAAAATGAAAAGCAAAGTGACCATTCCATTGAACAGTTTAACACAAAATTAGAAACACTAGCAATTGACTGTGCTTTTGGCGACGATTATAGAGAGGATATGATAAGGGATCAAATTGTTTTTGGAATAACATCGGAGAAAATCAGAGAGAAATTAATAACCGAAGGAGACCAGCTGACATTAGATAAGGCGGAAAGAATATGTCAGTCTTACGAATACGTACAACAACAACTTCAGTCAATGAAACCAGCGAACATTGCTGTGGACATTATTAAAAATAGACACAGACGAACGAACCAGCAGCGGGAACATGGAGCTGTACTGAAAAAATCAGCATCACACACCGTGGAAAACATTTCCAAAGTCTTCTCCAAAATGTGACAAATGTGGACTAACTCATGCAAGGAAAACATGTCCAGCTAAGGGGAAACGTTGTAACTTTTGCCACAAATACAATCACTTTGAATCAGTATGCAGACAAAAACGATCAGTACATGATGTTAATACCGATGAATTACAAGGAAATAACAATAGTGACAGTGTTTCAGAAAGTGATTTTGAAATTGACAGCGTCAGAAGATCACCAGGTAATCAGGTTTTTGCCGAGATTCAGGTTGGTCCTAAACATTGTCCTTTATCCCTCAAGATAGATACAGGAGCATCTTGCAATATCTTGACTGAGAATGATTTCGAAAGCTTAGGTATCATGTTACCACTAAAGAAAGCTTCTTGCAATCTGACTGCGTACAACGGTGCTAAGCTTGACGTACTTGGTCAAATAAATGTAAAATGCTTACATAAGGGCACCACGAAAAATGTTGATATCTATGTAGTACGTACAAGCAGATGTTCTATCTTAGGACTTCAGACGTGCCTAGATTTCAATTTGATTAAAATTGTCATGGCCGTAGGCAACTTGTCCAAACCCTTGTCAAAGGATACAGTATTATCGGAATACACAGATTTATTTTCTGGTCACCTTCCTGGCAAAGTTTCATTAAAACTTGGCCCATCCATTTTGCCAGTAGTGCACCCGCCAAGACGAGTACCCGTTTCTCTGACAGAAAAGGTCAATACTGAGCTGAAGAAAATGCTCAAAGGTGGTATTATTGCAAAGGTAAACACACCTACCATATGGGTCAATTCAATGGTTGTAGTAAACAAGCCTAAGTCAAACAAGGTAAGAATTTGCCTAGACCCGAAAGACCTTAATAAGGCACTGTGTCGTCCCCATTATCCAATGAGAACTCTTGACGATATCCTTCCCCAGTTATCATCAGCAACGTATTTCACTAAGCTAGACTGCAAGCAAGGGTATTGGTCAATGGAACTAGACGAAGAGTCGTCATACCTTGCAACATTCAATAGCCCATTAGGTCGTTTCTGTTACACCCGTACACCTTTTGACCTGGTTACAAGCCAAGATGACTTCCAGCGCCGTATGGATGAATGTCTAGAAGGGTTAAAATGTTGATCTGTCATAGTAGATGATATATTAGTGTGGGGATCTACTTAAGAAGAGCATGGCCAGAGTCTAAAATGCATGCTTAACAGATGCCGACAGAAAGGCATACGTCTTAATAAAGACAAAGTTGCGGTAGGGTTAACAGAAGTTCGATACTTTGGTCACATCCTATCGTCCGAAGGTGTAAAGCCAGACCCAGAGAAAATCTCAGCAATAAGAGATATGGATCCTCCTAAGGATAAATCAGAACTTGAAACAATTATGGGCATGGTAGTATATTTGTCAAGATTTGCGCCAAATCTGTCTGAGGTTACTACTCCTCTCCGCCAGATACTAAAAAAAGATGTTCAATTTCACTGGGATGAAGCCCAGAAACTTGCATTTCAGAAGGTCAAAGACATATTGATTCAAGCGCCCGTTTTAGCCTATTATGACCCAAAATAATCCTTGGTACTACAATGTGATGCATCCAAATATGGCCTTGGGGCTACACTGTTACAAGATGACAAACCAGTAACATATGCTAGCAAATCTCTTACACACTCAGAGGTGAACTGGGCCCAAATTGAAAAGGAGTTGTTCGCAATTCTTTTTGGTCTTAATCGTTTCAAACACTATGTGTATGGACGCCAAGTGGTTGTTGAAACAGATCACTTACCACTCATTTCTATAATGAGAAAACCTGTCTATGCCGCACCTGCTAGGTTGCAGCGCATGATGCTTCAGCTGCAAGGTTATGACTTTACATTGGTACATAAGCCTGGCAAGCAAATTCCTGTAGCTGATACGCTACCCAGGAAATTTCTACCAAACACATACCCTGAATTGTCAGAGGCTGCTGATTTGCATGTGCATTTTGTACTGAAACATACGCCTGTATCTGACCGAAATTCAATGAGATCAGGTCACACACCCTTAAAGATGAAAACCTATTACTTCTTAAGGATGTCATTTTGTTAGGTTGGCCTGAAAAGCGCAATAATTGCCCTCCACAGTTACTTGATTACTGGAATTTTCGAGATGGGTTAACAGTCACTGATGATTTGATCATGAAAGGTAAAAAAGTACTCATTCCCGGTGCACTGAGATCAGAAATGTTAAACATTTTGCACAAAGGTCATTGTGGTATCACAAAATGCCTCCGAAAAGCATCGGACACTTTATTTTGGCCTGGCATAACAGCCAACATCACTGACATGGTCAACAAATGTCCTGTTTGTCTCGAACATAGAAGTTCGAATCCCAGAGAACCGCTGATTCCACATGAAATCCCTGACCGACCTTGGCAGATTGTTGCTACAGATGTCTTTACATTTGATAGTCAAGATTACTTATTGATAGTGGATTATTACAGCAACTATTTTGAGTATGCTAAACTGTCAAACACAACAAGCAGTGCTGTTATTAAGCACATGAAGCAATGGTTTGCACGCCATGGGATTCCTATGAGGTTAGTTTCCGATGGAGCTACCTATTACACATCCCAACAGTTCAAAGAGTTTGCTAAAGCGTGGGATTTCGAGCATGTTTTCTCTTCCCCGACTTACAGTCAAAGCAATGGGTTAGCAGAAGCTCATGTCAAAATTTGCAAGACAATTTTGAAAAAGTCCAAGAGTTCTTCCGATCCAGTTATTGCTTTAATGGAATACAGAGCAACACCTTTAAGTTCAGGTTACTCACCAGCCGAATTGTTGTTCGGGAGGAAAATAAGATCATTTCTACCTATTACAGCTGAAAAGCTGAATCCCAGGACTCCGGATCCTGCTAAAGTCAGGAAAAAGTTAAATGAACAGAAAAAACCCAAAAGAAGTACTATGATAGACAGGCTACACCACTGAAATCGTTAAATGTAGGTGAACCGATTCGCATACAAAAAGGTACATGGCAACCTGTCATTGAACAGCATAATGCACGCTCGTACACAATAAGAACCTCCGATGGTGCACAGTACACTAGGAGGCGCCATCTTCTTAAGTCAAATGAACCGCCTCACACACCAAACCTTCTCGTTATCACACTCCCAGATCTTTCAATTCCTGATCAAACGGAATCTTCAGAAACTAAAAATGAAAACCCCTGTTCCCCAAAGCCGAAAATATAGTTTTGCCAGTTTCCCACACAAAACCTGAATCATCAATTTTGGCTAAACCTCATATCACTAGATATGGTCGCACTGTAAAACCAAAGATGATAGAATCCAAGTGAACGGAGATAAATTTGACGGTGGAACAATTATGTTAATTGGTTATCTTAATGACATTGATAACATTGAAATGTGGCACATTTCACCAGTATAATTGGTAAAGCCACACACAGAGTGACTGACATTCAGTGCAAATAACCTTGACTTGAATTCCATTGAGAAAATAAAAAGTTAAAGTTTTATTTTTTTTATTTTTCAGAAAAAGGGAGATGTTATATAAAGTTCTATATTGTTTAAGTATACCCCTGTTTATACCATATGATATTGTTGTTTAAATAGTATGTATGAAACAATATATGCGTCAGAGAATAAAGCTAGTTATACATTATAGTATTTTGTGTTCATTCCTTCTTTGGAATGACGTAATTAAACCTCTCCACAACGCCCATATACCACCTCATAACACATACGAAAATAAGATTAGTGTTACTTAACCTCGTCGAGTAATATGCGGTCCGCGGAAGGCATAGTGCGGACCTACGAGAGAAGTTATTGAACGGAATTATTATTTCGAAGGAAAACCGATTTTACATTAATTCTGACTGTATAAAACAAAAACATGCATCAATTTTCTGTGGCCATCTTTTGTCTACCATTTACAATAATTCTGACTGTTTAGAACAAAGACATGTATCAATTTCCAAAGGCCATCTGAGACCTATTGCATGCTTTATGGCTCTTTTTAACAAAGACATACATCAATTGCCTGTGTCTATCTATGACCGGGTACTTGATGCTTGTCTTTGTTCAATTAAGCCAGAATTATACAAGAATACCATTGATGCAAAGCATCAAAGGGCGCCGAAAATAGTTTTGTACATGTGTGGCGTTAAATAGCTAAAATTAGCTTTTTCATAAGCAATCATTATTAGTTTGATTTGAATGAAAACAATTATGAATAGTTGCAGAAAACATTTAAAATCATGGTGGTTTTAAAGCTGAAAAAGAAACGGAAGAAAAAATATTTTAAAAAATTGGGTTTGACCGGGATTCGAAGTCGTAAAATTAGGCGGTCATCAGCTTATCCACTACACCACGGAGACTGACTTTAAAGCACGTGGTAAAAAATAAGCTTATATTATAATTTTGCAATACCGATAAGGGAGAAGTAGTTTTACGTTTTCGTATTTTTTTTTTAAAAGATATAAAAAGGAACATTACAATTAAACAATTATGTTTTAATGAAGGAAATGTGTATAATCAATATTTTAATGTCTATTTCGTATTATTTTAGCATACAGTTAAAACCTTTTTTTCTTCGCTTTCTAATAACCGCTCCTAGCATGTACTTCCGGAAAAACTATTCCATAATAGGCCGCCGCCGTCATCGGCGGCGCCAATAATATGACAGGTAAGAGATGACCACATGAAATTGACGCATGCATTTGTTCAGTAGAGCCAGAATAACATTTAACGATAGGCCACAGATGGCCACACAGAGTTCATGCATGCTTTTGTTCAATAGAGCCAAACATAATGAATAATGAATAAAAGGCCACTGATGGCCACAGGAATTTGATGCTTGCCATTACATAATAGAGCCATTTTGTAAACAGATCAAGAATATAAGAATATTAAATATTCCACAGTAATAGACACAATTTACTGTGACCATCTAAGAATGTCTAAGTAAAGGAAGAATCTTTTGGAAAACCATTATACTGGTAACAGTGAACATATAGAAATCTTATCTACCCGTGGCCATCGTTAAATGGCCGAACTAAGAAGAAAAGGGATGAGAAATGAAAGGTAATTACTAAATATTCCATGGTAGTCGCTTTACTTTTAGAATATTGTCGTTTGTCTTTCATTGGACAGTGATAGACACAATTTGCCTGTGGCCATCTAAGAATGTTTCGTCGGGCCCTTAAGGGTGTTTCTCTTGGTGCTCTGCCTTCTGCAAAGGCATTGAGTACATACGTTTTTTGGTTCTCAAGGTTTGCTTTTTATATATTTATACACGAGCATTTTTGTGTTTTACATACCATGCCTTTTGTTTCCATTGCGTGTGTTAGAGATTCACCTAGCAGGGATTACTTTTATTTACACTGTCCTGTGACTTTGGAACATGGTGGGGGTAAGAGTGAGGTTGGGTGCGCACCATAAACCGGTTTAAGCTCCCCAGTGGTGTTTTTGCCACTGACCGTTCCAAGGCGGTGCCCCACTGTGTTCCTTTAATTGTTCGTTTTGTCCTCGTGTGTTTGCTTTGTATGCTAGTGTGTGTTGGTAGTGTATATGTGTGTGTGTACATGATTGTGTGTGTGTGTCGTGTGTGTGTGCGTGTGTGTGTGTGTGTGTGTGTGTGTGTGTTGGTGGTGTGCACTTCTGGGTGCTGTGGGGCTCGTTTTGGGGAGGCTGCGTTTTTGGTACGTGGCATTCCCTGTTTGATATTATTTTTGTTTTTAGTAAAGGAATCTTCGAATCGTTTGACTTTCATTGAACAGTTATAGACACTATTTACCTGTGGCCATCTAAGAATGACTACGTCAAGGAAGAATCTTTTGGAAAATCATATTTACAGGTTACTGTGAACATGTAGATATCTTATCTAACTGTGGCCATCGTTAAATGTCCGACTTAACAAAATATAGGATGAGAAATGAAAGGTTATTACTAAATATCCCATGGTAGACGCTCTCAGAGTATTACCGTTTGACTTTCATTGAACAGTTATAGACACAATTCACTGTGGCCATCTAAGAATGACTAAGTAAAGGAAGAATGAGCCATTTCGAATGGGAAATAACTCTTGATTACTTCAACATTTAGAAAAATATAACCTAAACTATTTTCAGATGGCCTAACTTTTCTAGAACTGATGGCCAAAGGGCTATCATTTCGCCGATTAACTGATACAAATTGTCTGAGTTTGAACCTTGGTGTATATTACGCACTAATTCAGGGAAGCATGGGTTAAAATGCGTATCATATTCAAGTTTCTATATTATAACAACCCATGAATGGCGGACCTCGATGGGTCAAACTACTAATCCCTCGAACTAAAATTTTCTTTATCCCTTGCAAATTTTTTTATCGAACAGAGAATGACCTCAACAAGTAGTC
The DNA here is from genome assembly GCA_022818135.1 of Saxidomus purpurata. Taxonomy (NCBI): domain Eukaryota; kingdom Metazoa; phylum Mollusca; class Bivalvia; order Venerida; family Veneridae; genus Saxidomus; species Saxidomus purpurata. Next base: position 49,052 of record JAFMSR010000292.1, on the reverse strand, counting down.
GGCAGACATAAATTATTATATCGTCGGTGTATCTTTAACGAGCCAGATCCAATGCATCTAATTCGCACATGTGCAAATAGCCTCCTTATAATCTAAATCCTATTATAGACAGTAATAATTGTATTCATACAATCAGTCAACACTTCTCAAAGAGAAGATTGCAAGAATTATTAGTTTGCCATACTTTCTCGTCCAATAAAATGTGTGGCAGAAAGATGTCACACCACAGTCATTTTGCTACATTAAAAATAGAGTGAAAATGTCTATATTCCACAGTCTCCCTTGGTCATACTGGCACTTCTAAAGATTTTCTGATTGTCCTTCTATAAAATACACCTACTGTCCTTCCCAAACACTCACAAAAACACTAATTCTAACGCACAAGTTTCTCACTGTTTCAATACACAACCAGTCACTGTGTAGTTTTCCAGTACACTCCAGCCGAATGACTCAGATGACCTCTACTTCTGTGTTCATCCACTCTGAAGAAGTAATCCTATAAAAAAACAATTTAAACACTAAGTTCTTGATAGACAGTCTGAATTAAAATCATCATGCAAAATCTGGCCTGCAGCTAATGTTTTATCATCACAAATGCACATGAAATCTCAAAGTTTGAAATTTATTTAAAAATGGAAGAGTTTTACCAGAAATGTGAAGAGAAGTTGAAATTTTATTCTGAAAGGCATGAGAAAAGTGAATGTGTGGTTTGGACCGGTCCATGCAGTAAAGGTTATGGCCAGTTCAGGTACCGGGACCCAAGAGATCCCTTTGGAGCCGGGCACCGAACAAGAGGTGCACACCGGATGGCACTGATGGTAGCAATGCACGACTTGGATGTTTCATCTAGAAAACAAGCAAGCCATTTGTGCAATAATAAATTGTGTGTAAATGTTGTTCATCTGAATTTTGAAGATAACTATACCAATAACAACAGAAAAATTTGTTTTGATAGTGGTCACTGCAGTGGACATGTTGACACAGAAGGTCAGAAACAGCCGGACTGCATTGTTGATTTGGGATGAGGAGCTGTGAATCTCACCTGTTTAGGACAACGGTAAGTATAACAGCTTTTATTTATTTATATGTATAGCCTGGTAGTGCAGAAAATTCTTATTCTGCCAGTGGTAGGTAAGTATAACAGCTTTTATTTATTTATATGTATAGCCGGAGTAGTGCAGAAAATGCTTATTTTGCCAGTGGTAGGACTTTTTTACTGTTTGCATTTTTAAGTTACTCTGTTTCGGCTAGCTTCAAGCCATCATCAGTAGTGCTGCTATGCACTAGACAGAGCTTTTTTATCATCGGTAAGTACATGGCTACTGTGTCTTATCATTCTTCTGCTTTGCTCTGCTCTTTGCCACAGGATGTTAGTTGAGTTTTCGGGCATAGGTATGTATGCAGTCATCTAATTGACCCTTTTGATAGTCTTCCTCCACATCACCATTTTCTCTTAACATGCGATGTCTCAGCTCCATATCTGCTCTAAGTGCTCGACGCCGGTTACGATACTTTGATGTAACTTTGTAGTGTTTGTGGTAAGCAGCCTTTTTTGATATAAGCCTAAGACGCCGCTGTGCTGATTTGGAGAGAAATGTCTTGCTTACGCATTGTAGCTTCTTCTTCACTGAGGTGTCCACACCATTATTTGAACGTAGTACTTGTGACGAGACGCGGCCCTTGAATGTCTGGGAAAAGCTGACATTTTTGGGTAGTGTAGCAACTGTACTTCTGTTGAATCCCTCACACTTTTGTGTAGATGTTCCTGAGCTAACCTTGTAAATTGCCGCCTCACTTAGTCGCACATTCAGTATGTCTTCCATTAATCTTTTGTCATTTTCATTCATCTTCAGGTGATTCCGTTTTGCTGGACCAGTGACATAAGATTTGTACCACCAACATCCAGAACCTTCACCAGAGCAGACAAGAGATTTAGCTGGACAGAAACTACAGTTTCCTGCATAACACTCAATTGTAGCAGCCCGTATGTCTGGTAAGTCCTTTATCATTTTTGTGATGTCACCTTTACCCCTACGCTTCATTTCTTCTATAACAGCATTACACCTGTGTTTCACATCCTTCGCAAGGTCAGTCTGTGCCTTCCGTCGCTCTTGTTATTTTGGAAGTGGAAACATCTCTGGACTAAATTGTGTACGACCCAGCTTCCTCTCTTGTGTTGAGGCCAGGTGATTTGGGTCTGCTTGTCTTTGCACGGTCCAGCCATTTCCCTGCTCATTGTAAAATTTCTGCATTCCAAGGTGGGCTTTTGTGTCCCCATCAGTTGTAATAGTTCTAACAATGATATCTTCCCCTGCAAAGTTCTTGACAAATCCTGTACCCATGTTTGCCTCAGAATGAGGCTCAAGGTAAGGTTTATCAGCTGTGCATTCATGATCATCTGAAGGACACTGGATGTCAATCCCTTTATTTCTAAGTCTTGCTCCTTTCCAACAAAGCTTGTTTTCTGTGACAACATCTATAATAAACTTCTTTGGGGTGTGGTTTTCTATTGCCACAGCATACGCTTGAGAAGAACTTTGCCCAGGCTTGTAGGATGACTTCATCCGTCCCCGGTTGTATCTTGCATCCATTGAAATATCAATCTGTCTTGGATCTGTAGCTCCTGACTCTGAATTGTGCTGTATCACCTGTTGCCTCTTTTCAGTCATGTCCTCTTTATTTAACTGAGTAATCTTTTCACTGACCTCCTTTGTCAGTACCTGCAGATGGCTTGCAGTAGGAAATGGTAGGTCTAGTATTGTGAAAAGAGTTTCAGCCCTTGATATACCCATCGGGGTGTCCATTATTGCCACAGCCAGATTGGTGTTAATGGCTGCTCTCTTCGGACCATACTTTGAGTTCTTCATCTCGGCATATGTCTTCAATTCACTTGATAAATAACCGCAAGTTTTGCATTTAAATGTCAGTTTGCTGCCAGTCCGAATTTAACTTCATTGTAGAAACTTAAGCGCATTAATCTGCATTTGGCTTTAGAGTGCTCCTGGCTTAATGTGTTAGTTATATTCAGTAGATTGTCCATGTTTACTACACGGTTGCCTTTGAAGTCATTTTTCTCTTTCTCTAGGTATCTTTGCCGAAGGTTGTATTTGCCTGTGGATGCTGCCTCCAAGTTGGCTCCTGAGAAAGACACTGGTGCTGTAGACCTGTTGCTATCTTGCGGTGCTTCTGAAGGTACACTTTCGTGTCTCATTTTAGCATATATGTTACCAGGCTTGAAAAAAATGCCTGCCGCCTTGCGCTTTCTATATCCCTTCACCATTTTTTCACTTTTAAACTTTGTCACAAATGAACTTTTCAAGTCTGTATTTGTGTGAATGATAATACAATGTACTTGATTTGTAACCCCTTTGTGCTAAAACTCTGGCATTGTCTTTCATTGGCTAATACTGATGGTTTTAAAAAAGCACATTAATCTCTATAGATGACAGACTCATTCTTCCTTCAGTAGGTGGTGTTTGTTTATAGTCCTTTGCTAATTACTGTTTGCATTGCTGATTATCTTTTAATGGCATGATAAGCACATTGTACTTTGTTAAGACATATTACAGCTTAGTTGTCCAGTTTAAAAGACTTTTTTTCAGAAAAAAACCCCAGAAATTTCAGTCTTAAAACATGAAATTGACCCCAAAAAGGCATCTTTTTTACATTAAATTCCATATTTGGGCATTTTAAATTTAATTAAATCAGTTATGAATGGATTCATAAGAAACAACAAAGTCTGAGAAACATTTCAGTGTTTATTTCATCAAAATCCATTGAATACTTACCAAAAAGCTGCAGTTTGAAATTGATATGTAGGCGCTGCTCGGAGGAATACCTTGCAAAAAGGATGTCTTTTAAAAATGAAATTTTCTTAAAGTAGATCATGATCATGCAAAAAAATTTAGTGTGGATTTTTGTCGTAGTACATCAAAGAAACTGCAAGATACAGATATGTCTGCTAAACTCTAGTTGAGGGTGACTATATGTGTCACACCGGTATTGTTTTGCTTCCGGGTCGTAGGGTGCTAAATTAGTCCCAAGTGAAAATTTCATTTTTGAGATTTCATGTGCATTTGTGATGAGAAACATAAACTGCAGGCCAGATTTTGCATGATGATTTTAATTCAGACTGTCCATAAAGAACTTACAGTGTTTAAATTGTTTTTTATAGGATTACTTCTTCAGAGTGGATGAACACAGAAGTAGAGGTCATCTGAGTCATTCGGCTGGAGTGTACTGGAAAACTACACAGTGACTGGTTGTGTATTGAAATAGCGAGAAACTTGTGCGTTAGAATTAGTGTTTTTGTGAGTGTTTGGGAAGGACAGTAGGTGTATTTTATAGAAGGACAATCAGAAAATCTTTAGAAGTGCCAGTATGACCAAGGGAGACTGTGGAATATAGACATTTTCACTCTATTTTTAATGTAGCAAAATGACTGTGGTGTGACACCATCACGTTATGCTACTTTCGGTTTACTGCGCGTGTTGTATACGTCAGCAAATAGATTGAGCTGTAACATGAAAGTAAAATTTCCATTGGCCCACCTACAGAGGTCACGCGCAGGGGTCACCCTGTCTGCTAACCTGCGCATGGACTTCTTTTCTTTTTCTTTTTGCTAACGAGAGGTCAATTTGAAGCGTTCTCATAAGATGTCATTAGCCATTATACCTATGTTTGAGTACGACATGTCTGCTTTATGTCTGTGAAAAAATATTTGCACGCGCTCAAAACACTATCCCACAGGGGCCTGTACGCGAACGTTGGTAAAATGAAAATTTTCAAAGCTGGTAAAATTGTGTCCAAGGTCATTTTCAAGGTTGTCTTAAAGTGTCAGCATTTGCCTCGGACGTCTGAGTTTTCAACATTCAGGAGCTGTCGGCATAGCCTTTAAATTCATACAGACAAAACGTGTTCCATACGGTAACTGTCACTTCTATGGAAGGCCAAACCTGTCTTAACCCGCGTATACGGTTTATTACGTTATCGGCGTTCAAAGGATATCAATGTTAACTAAACAATACTAATTTGAACGTGTAAAAGTAAACATTGAAAACAACGTACGTCATATGCTGCAAATCGCAAGAGAGTCTCTTTGAACTCAAAACAAAATTTGCGATACAAGTTCACAAGAAATATACTCGTTTTTTAACAATAAGCACATGGTAAGGACAATATAACTAACAAGAGGGCCATGATAGCCCTATATCGCCCACCTGAATACAAGTCCACTTTTGACCCAAGAGGCCTGATTTTAACAAGTAGATGGAAGACTACTAGACAATGTTACATACCAAATATCTAAGCTGTATGCCTCGTACTTTTAGAAAAGCAGATTTTAAAAGTTTTTTCTATACCAAACGACCCCCATTGTCGGAACCCCCGTTAAATATTCCGTTGTCACTACCGATAAAGCATACAGCGTAAAGAGGGAGACGTGGGTATTCGACGATGAACGACCCCCTGGACAGGGTAAATATTGACCCAAGGGGCATGATTTGAACAAACTTTGAAGAGGTCTGCTAGGCAATGCTACTTGCTTAATATCTAAGCTTTAGGCCTCCCGGATGTAAGCTTTAGGTCCCCGGATGGGGTCAATTTTGACCCTGGGGTCATAATTTGAAGAATCTCGGTACAAGATATCTTTTTTAACTATTAGCTTTAACCAAATAATATCATCATATGGATTAAAAACTTGACAGTCATAAATAATACTCTGATTTCGAACATAAATTATAATGCCACCTTAATTTCGTTTAGACCCCCCTACTTTATATTTTATGCCCCCGAAGGGTGGCATATTAAAATCGCACTGACTGTCTGTCCGTCTGTCTGTCCGTCCGTCTGTGCGTCCCCACTTACAAATTCGTGTCCGGACTGTAACTCTAGCTGTCACGCATTGAAGGATTTTAAAATAACTTGGCACAAATGTCTAGCACATGAAGACGACGTGTCGCGTGCAAGACCCACGTCCCTAGCTCAAAGGTCAAGGTCATACTTAGAGTTCGAAGGTAATGGATTCCTCTATATATGCACACATTCGTGTCCGGACTGTAACTTTGTCATGCATTGAAGGATTTTAAAATAACTTGGCACAAATGTCTAGCACATCAAGACGACGTGTCGCGTGCAAGACCCACGTCCCTAGCTCAAAGGTCAAGGTCATACTTAGAGTTTGAAGGTAATGGATTCCTCTATATATGCATATATGCACACATTCGTGTCCGGACTGTAACTTTGTCATGCATTGAAGGATTTTAAAATAACTTAACACAAATGTCTAGCACATCAAGACAACGTGTCGCGTGCAAGACTCACGTCATTAGCTCAAAGGTCTAGGTCATACATAGAGTTTGAAGGTAATGGATTCCTCTATATATGCATATATGCACACATTCCTGTCCGGACTGTAACTTTGTCATATACTGAAGGATTTTAAAATAATTTGGCACAAATGTCTAGCACATCAAGACAACGTGTCGCGTGCAAGACCCACATCCCTACCACAAAGGTCAAGGTCACACCTAGAGTTTATAGGTAATGGAATCCTGTATATATGCATACATTCGTGTCCGGACTATAACTTTATCATGCTTTGAAGGATTTTAAAATAACTTGGCACAAATGTCTAGCACATCAAGCGGATGTGTCGCGTGCAAGACCCAAGTCCCTACCTCAAAGGTCAAGGTCACACTTAGTGTTTAAAGTAATGGAATACTGTATGCATGGTTACTCTGTCATGCATGGATGGATTTTAAAATTACATAGCACATTTATTGAGTACATGGAGAGGACACAGACTGTGAGGCACTTCTTTCGGGGGCATTCGTCACTTGTGAGAGACAGCTCTTGTTTCTATTCAAAACGAAGTGTTCAAAACCATTTATTGCAAATCTGAAAAAGAATAAGTCCATGTTTCAGTAAATAAAACGATAACATTTTTATTAAACAGATCTTTTACAAAGTCGGAATTTAGTTTATTTGTTCGTTTGCTACACAGTCCATTAAATATATTCTTGTACGTACACCGAAGTGTGACCTTCTCCTTTACATTCTAGCTTTTGACATCACTCCCCCGCTCATGAGTATTCCGTGCGGAGTTATTTGTCACCTGCGATCTATTATTAGATGCAGGGGAAAACCTGTTTCGGTTGCGCAGAATGAGTACGACACTGACTACGATCTCTAGTACGAGAAACATGGGATGTAGAATGAATATTAGTGTTTTCGTGTACAAACTTTCGAAAAGTGTGATCATCAGAAACACGTTGCGTGTTATTATGTGTAACAATGAATTCACTATTCACTGATTTGCCTTGTGGAATAATCGTTTCCGAAAAGGAGCCTTGATTCTGTGGTGTTTTATTCACAATCGTGTGTACTTCTGAAGACATTAATTCAGACAGACCATCTAAGATACGAGAGGAATCCCGAATCAAGGTAGAAGTTTCTTCTAGACTAGTATTGTTCAAAGTACACTGATTTTCATGATGCATGTAGTTAGAATGTGATGGTGCACAATTTTGTATTACTATCTGCATATAATCCTGTGGGATGTTGATACAGTTTGGGTTAACTGTTGCTTCACACGTAATTGTTGAGGCGCTGTGAATGCTTCAATTTGTTGCACAAACGGTTGGGGTACAGGCGTGTAAGCAGGTGGAAATCCCGGTGGAGGGCTGGTAAGCCTCGAGTTCATTACCGTAGGTAAATCATTTTGATTTTGGCCACTTTTTGTAATACCCACTACACAATTCTGGCTATTATAATGGGTGCGAGACAATGGAATGTTACAATCGTTCCCTGTGTTCACTTGGTCAGGTAAACCTTGATTATTCAATGTACCGATGTTGACCAGTCTGTCACAGTTCACATAATGATGCCACAAAGGGAACTCGTCACGTATCACTCGACCATCAGCAACAATCTTTGCAGGATAAACTAAGGCTACTTTAGTCCCACGGAGATTTTCTCTGTATTCCTAGAAGAATGGCCAGCGACGTGCACGTGCTGCTTTAGTCTCACTATTTCCACTTCGAAGGTAGACCGATTTAACAGGTTGACATTTTACAGGTGTCCGCCATCTACATCTCACTTTGAAGTGCCAATAGCTAGGAACAAATCCCCAACGAAATTCTGTTGGGCACTTATAAACCCAATAAAATCCAATATTTGAATGTATTTATGATTTAATATGATAGGATTAAGTTTTAAAATGATGCTAACACAATTCTTAGTTACATTTACCTAACTACACAGTGTATGAAAATAAATGCCATCTCGTGCCTTATGTGTAAACTTGCATGTTTAGGTTTAAACATTCAGATTTTTTATAAAGTGGTGAGATTTTTCATAATTGTTTAGGTTTTCATTTAAAGTGATACTTTATTCATCATATTAGACCGGACAATTGTTTTTAGAAGTAGGTAAATGGTGTATTATGCGCCGGTTGTACCTAATATTGAACTTACACTTTCTGCTTATTATGGAGCACATTAAAATTAGGCGTAGAGGTGTGACAGTTATAAAATATCAGATCTGTGAAAGCGGTCACACTGAAACGCCAAATTAATTAGGCGTCACAGTTATAACATATCAGATCTGTGAATACAAAAATTCAGCCGTACCTTTTTGTTTTCTTTAATTTTCTAGCATATAATTTACTGGTATACGTATACAATATAATTATGACTTAAAACAAATGATCTGTTTATTTTTCTTACTTTTTCTTCTTTTTGTGACTAAGTTTTCTATTTATGATAGCCGTTTTCCATATATTCGTTGCTTACTTTTGTATGTATATGTATGTATGTTGTGCTGATGCAGCCCATAGTTTGTGGGACTCATAGCTTTGTTTGTAAATAAACTTTGACACTTTGAAAGCGGTCACACTGAAACGCCAAATTAGTTAGGCTAGTGCTGCTTGTATTTCTTTCGGATGATCAGTATCAATTGCAAAGCCGGGATATTCTTTCAAAGTTTTATGTTTACAAGAGATTTACATCCTCATTTTAACCGCTCTAAATAATATAATTTTGTTGTTCCAAAATCTAATGAAAAAGAATATATAGCTTTTTATTACTCTGCAAATAATGATTGGATGTTATCTAAAATTTATTCACCTTTAGTAAAATCTGGTCATGTCAGAATCGAAATAACATTCGTTCCAGCGTAGTTAGTCGTTTATTCTAACATGACTCACGATTTTGTCTCTATATACAAAGAGTAGAAAAATTATGTTATATTAAATCATAAACAACGCGGGAACTGAAATGAGCATTCGCGTAGAAAATAAAGCTTTGCATTTATTCACTTTGTGTAATATCTGGTCATGTTAGAATCGAAATAACATCCTTTTCAGCGTTGTTATCGTCTAATAAACAATAATTTGTCGTACTGATGTGCAGTTATAAACCACTCAGGCCTTCGGCCTTCGTGGCTAATTACTGCATATCAGTACTCCAAATCATTGTTTATTAAACGACTAACACCGCTGGAACGAATGTTATTTCTTAAATAAACAATGATTTGGAGTACTGATACGCTGTAATTAGCCACGAAGGTCGACACATTATTGTTTATTAGACGATCACAACGCTGAAAAGGATGTTATTTCGATTCTGACATGACCAAATTTTACAAAAGGTGAATAAATGCAAAGCTTTATTTTCTAGGCGAACGCTCTTTTAACGTTATGCGGCGCAATATGACGTCACGAATACAGCATATCGGTTCCCGCATTGTTTATGGTTTAATATAACATAATTTTTCTACTCTTTGTATACAGAGACAAAATCATGAGTCATGTTAGAATTTTCGATTGTTAACGTTTTAGTACCATCGGGCTGTTTTAGTTCATTTGGGGTATATACCCCAATCGGGAGATTTGCTCAGCCTGTTGAAGTACAGCCGTGGCCATTATTCTGTACACTGTAATGTAATAGTAATCGTCTCATATAACTGTTAAGATATAATTTTCTTGTTATTACTTAGTTCATGAACAACTATAAACAATTTGATTGGTGCTTATGAATACTGATAATTAATTGTGAAAATTGATCTGTGATATAATACTCATTTGTTAATTCAAACACTCTGTGATATATATAATTCTTAGTCTGTTTGATAATGTCGATATTATATGTAATTAATTTATTTGTAATTTTGTGTATTTTACCTGAAATAAAATCAATCAACCTTTCAGCATACTGGCTCTGTTAATGATACACCTTTCTTTTTAGTCTTTGTGCTTTTTAGCTCACCTGGCACAAAGTGCCAGAGTGAGCTATTAGGATCGCATTCCGTCCGGCGTCCGTCGTACGTCCGTCCGTCCACCATTTCCTTCAAACGACATCTCCTCTGAAACCACTGGGCTAATGTTGATGAGACTTTGCAGGGATATTCCTTGCATGAAGCTCTATCAAAGTTGTTCAAAGAATTCCATTCCATGCAGAACTCTAGTTGCTATGGCAACAAATAGGAAAAACTTTAAAAATCTTCTTCTCTAAAACCACAAGGCCTAGAGCTTAGATATTTGGAAGGTAGCATTGTCTAGTGAACCGCTACCAAGGTTGTTCAAATTATGACCCCCGGGTCAAAATTGACCCCGCGGGGGTGGTCACTTAGTTTTGCATAGGAATATATAGGAAAAACTTTAAAAATCTTCTTCTCTGAAACCACAAGGCCTAGAGCTTAGATATTTGGCAGGTAGCATTGGCTAGTGGACCTCTACCAAGATTGTTCAAATTATGAGCCCCGGATCAAAATTGACCCCGCACGGGGGGTCACTTAGTTTTACATAGGCTTATGTAGGAAAAACTTTAAAAATCTTCTTCTCTGAAACCAAAAGGCCTAGAGCTTAGATATTTGGCAGGTAGCATTTGCTAGTGGACCTCTACCAAGATTGTTCAAGTTATGACCCTCGGATCAAAATTGACCCCGCACAGGGGGTCACTTAGTTTTACATAGGCATATATAGGAAAAACTTTAAAAATCTTCTTCTTTGAAACCACAAGGCTTAGAGCTTAGATATTTGGCATGTAGCATTGCCTAGTAGGCCTCTTCAAAGTTTGTTCAAATTATGCCCCTGGGATCAAAATTGACCGTGCCCGGGGGGGGGGATCATTTGTTTTACAAAGGCGTATGTAGGAAAACTTATTTGGTATATAACATTATCTAGTGATCTTCCACCAGGCAAGGTGAGCGATATAGGGCCATCTTGGCCCTCTTGTTTTATTACTGGTTGATTGAAATACAATATACAAAACTCCTCGAGCATGTAAAGAATATTTCTTTTCAATCATGTATGTGAGAAGGTTATAAAGTACACAGAAGATCAACAAGATACCAATATGGTTTGTATTTTTTAACCTGAACCGCGTGTTTCCATAATTGACGAGGCAAGCTCAAGGCTTCCTTTAGAGCTAATCATAGATGGTTTAACTTCCTTCCTTTTACATAAAAATATATATCTCTTAATTTCAAGACATAACATATCATAATGTTGCAAACCCGGTATAGTATATCCTAATATAAAAGATTCAACGTATATGAAAAAATATTATCAAAATTTCTAGCAAGTCTTTCCTCAAATTTTCTATTATGCGGCCCAGGGGTCATAATTTGAACCACTACCCAAGCCACATGTTAAAAATCTAAGCGCTATGTCTTCATGTTCTTGAGAAGAAGATGTTTAAAGTTTTTTTTCTTTTCTGTTGCCGTAGCAACCAGAGTTCTGCATGGAAAGGAATTATTTGAACAACTATGAAAGGGATTCAGGCAAGAAACATTCCTGCCAAGTTATATCACTATTGTCATATTGGTTTCAGAGGAGATGTCGTTCGAAGGAAAATGTTAACGGACGTACGACGGACGCCGGACGGAATGCGATCCTAATAGCTCACTCAGGCACTCTGTGAGGTGGAAAATCCTGATGATATGCACAACTTCACTTGGTACTTAACATTTCCATCAAGTTTCAGTAAAATCCATCCAGGAGTGTAGGAGGAGTTGCGCCGACAAATTTTTGTGACAGACTTACGGTGTGACCTTGACCTTTGAGTAAGTGACCTTTAATTATAATATGCGCAACTAGACTTCATACTGCTGCTTCCTGCAAAATGTTATGAAAATCCAGTGATGGGTATTGGAGGAGCACGGAATAGAATTCACTGAATATTATAAATATATAAATAGATATAGATATATAAATGCAAAATCTTCAAAGTCCTATAACTCATACAACAAGAGCTGTCAGTAGGACAGCGCGCTCGAGCTTTTAGTGCTTGCCTATAAAACAAAACGTTGACAGTGCCAGTTGCACACAAGACTTTTACTAGGAATTTCTAAGTACAAATCAAGAAACATTTTCACAGAGTTATCTTCTCTTGCTTACAGATAGGTCTCATGATGGTACATAAGTACTCCAACTTTCAAAGTAATATCTCAAATGGTTAAGTCAACAAGTGGACAAGAATGAAAATTTTAACTGAGTTTCTAAGTCAAACGGGCCTTAATTCAAATAAAATCCTTGACAGAATTACCTTTTCTGGCCATGTTTTGGGATCATGATGGTTTAACAAGTATTCCAACTTTCAAATTAATATCTCAAACAGTTTAGTCAAAAAGTGGACTGGTACGAAAAACTTAACCAAGAGTCTAAGTCGATAAAGGGCCTTAATTTTTAAAACAAATCCCTGACAGAGTTACCTTCTCTGGCCTACAGATGGGGGTAATGATGTAAACAAGCATTCAAAGTTTCAAAGCAATATCTCAAAGGGTTAAGGCAATAAGTGGATTTTACCCATATTCAATGTATTTTCTAAGTCAAAAAGGGGCATAATTATGTCAAAAGCCTTGACAGAGTTATGTACTCTTGTCTGTTAATGAAGGTCAAGATGGTTAACAAGTATGGTTAGTTTTAAAGCAATACCTCCAATGGTTTTGAAATAAAGTGAGGTGGTACGAAAAACTTAACCAAGATCAATACACTAAGTCAAAAAAGGGCCATAATTCTGTCAAAAAACCTTGACAGAGTTATGTACTCTAGTCTGTAGATGGAGGTTATGATGGTAAACAAGTATGGTAAGTTTCAAAGCCATACCTCTAATACTTTTGAAATAAAAAGGGGTGGTACGAAAATCTTAACCAAGGTGTGACACCAACGCCGACGCCGGGGCGAGTAGGATAGCTCCCATTTTCTCCAAAAAGTCGAGCTAAAAATCAATCGAGCGGAAAATCAACATACAACCGATACATGTGACCTTGGTTTTAAGGTCTCATCCAATAGGAAATCAATAATATCAGTGCACAGGAACTTTATATTCAATCACAAAAAGTATCTTGCGAAAAAAATACCCCCTCTTTTATATAGAGGAGTTTTTCCCAAGATTCATTGTTCTTTCTATTTTTGTGATCGAATATAAAGTTTCAGTGGTTAGTGGTAGAGCGATATCGAACCTGTGACCCCCGAAATACGGGTGCATATAATGACCGAAAAAGACCGAATAAGACCGAAAAGAACCGAAAAAAAGTTTATGTTTAACAACTTTTTTTTCAAAAGATAATGTACGATTCATAACTTAGTATTAAATAAATGAAGGAATTTGTATGTAGTGAATATTTTTTTTGTCTGTTTTGATAAGTTCCCGAGTCGCATCCATTACAAAATCTGGAGTGCTAATTCAGAAAGTTTTCGGTCTGCAATATTTGTTTTTCAGTCTTTTTACTTGATTTGTACAATATTTACAAATTTCTTCATTTAAAAAGAGTTGTTTTCGGTCTTTATAAACTGTTTTTCGGTCTTTTTCGGTTCTTCGGTCTTTTTCGGTCATTCTATGCACCGCCGAAATACCAGCCCAGCACATTACAGCTAGACCATGGATCCACTCTGGACAGGGAAAAGAAATTTTCAGTGCACATGTCTTATGTAGCTTAGTGTAGCCGATGTGAAAATAATAATTAATAATAACTTAATTTTTCCCAGTTCAAGCATGTTCAATAACACCAACCCTCATTCAAACATGTACCAGAAACTAAACATATGCGCAGTTGTTTTAATGTTACTTTTGCAAGTTTTTGTTTACTGACTTGACTTCAGCAGAAGCCCACATTTTCATTTTTGAATGGCATTAATTTTAAAAAAAATTTCTTCTTTCGCACAATACTTTAAGGGTAGCTTGTCCAAAACAAAATGGCCACCAGTAAAAAAATGATGCTATTACTAAAATGTAGTCTGGTGGTCTTTTGACATAATACACAAACACATTACTGTTACATAAGCTTTAAGAACCTGTATTGGTGTGTTTTGTTGCAAAATTTGTTAAAATATGTCATTTCAGTTCTTGGGTTACTTACATGAAAAATATCCAATTTTTGTGCAAGTTTCCTGACAAAGTCAAATGATGAAATTATTTAAACTGGCTCTTATTTACTAGTTCAATGTCTCCTCCAGATGCTCGACCATAGAAATAGTTGAACAGTTCTTTCAATCTTACACATCAACAGTTTATAACACATCTCTAAATTTTGTAGTACACATGCTTGAGTTATGGTTTAAGGTAGAACGCTATCGTCATTAGTTGGTGGGGTGCATGGTTATTTTCAATTTTTATTCTTTCCTTTAATGTAAACTGTGTTTCTTTTGGTCGGGATGTCATGATAATGTAGTATATTGACACTAATAATTCATGTAAAGAGAACTATTAATCAGTGAATTATTATAAAGAACGGATACATTTTGAAACATATTGTTGCTAGTTGACAAAAAGAAGACTCAGAGTGACATATTCAGTGGAATAAAGAAACTAAAACATAGTTTATACCATTATCAACATACCCTTGTTGTAAAACAAAATGTTTACTCACCCATGTGCAATACTGCATGACGCTCATTTTGTTTTAACAGATATTTTTCAAATTAAAATTATTAAAAAGGGGCAACTCTCGCTGGTATACTAGCGAGTATTTGCTGTGTGCAGCTGTAACTTGATACCTCTAAACTACCTGTCAATTACACTGGAGGTTGGTAAAAATAGCACTTGAGTGAATTAATCACAATAGCAAGCAAACAATTTTAGCTCTTGAGCTGACTAGGGCTTCTTTACGTTTCTTATATTTTGTATCTATGAGCCCTTTGGAATCAGATGAAAATGTATCCACCTCCAGAATCATTTCTTCTCACTTTCTTTTTATCCCATGATATTTATTCATATTCTCCCTTTTTAGAAAATTTAAAGATAAAATACTACATTTCACACCTAACTCACAGACAAGGCCTGATTTTGTGTAATTTCCTACAATATAAATACATTGTGGTAAAGTGAATATGTCAGCACCAAATTAAGATAGAGTCACAAAATTAATTGGTTATTAGATGCCATCAGCATGCGGGTCTGGTGTGTGTATTTTTGAAGTACACAAATTCCAGACATGAAACTGATACATGTGTCAGAAAAAGGAGGGAAATTATCACAACAATTCAAAACATAGTACAATGTATATGCATGTACATGTAGTTGATGAAGAATAAAGTTTATATTTAAAGCATTGCAGAAAAAGTGCATAAGAAAAAGACATGTATTGTGTATATCAAAAGAGAGTAAAAGGAGCTATTTGTGTTAGTTTTAATGTTCTTGACACGGATTTGAAAATTCATAGTGATGATAACACGGGATTATGTAAATTGTAGACCATCAAGGTAAAAAATAAAATGGAGAAATTACTAAAGTCAATAGTAAAATCAATCTAAAAGCCTTATTCTTGGATAATAATGGATCATAATATATAATGGACCAGGATAATATTAACTGACCCTGCAGGTGCGATCCTTGCAGTGGTTTAGTCGGAGGATCACATAAACATTTTTTAAGATTTATACCAACGCTGTCTATGGTTTGCATCATGTCTCTGCATACCCACGGGCTTGACCAAGAAATGGAAGACTACCTGAACCAGAAAATAGTATCATACAATTTCTTTTTATTACTGAACTATAAACAGAAGGGGCTTTTGAAGTAAAGTGCATGTATAGACGAATGAGGGAAGAACAAAACATATTGAACCGCAAGGGAAGTTATGTCCTGCTGTGTACTTTTGCAAGTTAGACATTTATACGGGCGAAGCCCGACCATAGGTAAACGTATGTACGAGTATTTAATTGAATACTGAAAGCAATAAAACTAATGAATTCACGATTACCCATGGAAAGTTTAAAATTGTCCGCATCGTGACATCATGTTTACTTCAATGTTACGCTGCACCGTCCACCAAACGTTAATCACGGAGGTCTGTGATTTAACTGACCGATTTTTTAAATTCTAAAACATTTTACGGTTATGAGTTTTGAAATACATATTTCTCCGATGAATCAAATTTGCAACCCATGTAAACAAAATAATATTTCCTAAAAAAATATCGATCAGTTGAAATGACGTAACATATCACGCGCACTGACGTACTTCCTGTGCTCTGTTTATTTCAGTAGCTATTTATTATAAAATTGGAAAGAAAACATTACTTACACAACTACATAGTAACATACACTTGATGTAGGAATTGAGAGATACATGGTACTGGTAGGTGAGAGTTTGATCAGTAGCCGTTTCTTTCCCTTGTAGTGAAATGTTTCCTATATTTTTTATTAAAATTAAAATTTAACGCTTTGAAGTTTGAACACATCTGCATTGGTTTGTGCATGATCGGAATTTCCAAGCTTCTGTATGCCTTGGTATGTTTTCCAGCTGAATGAATTCAAGTTAGTTTGCATGTAGCACCCATTTAATTTTACTCTAAGTCTTTATTTTTATTAACTTTCCCAGTTTCTAAATTCGGACTCTTTTATGCAGGACCTGCTAAGTGGCACTGGTTGTATTCCCAAGATGGTGTTGTTCTAGATGTCAAGAACAATAGATCTGAATCCTGAATCCACGCGGACACTTACATGTAGCTGCATACATTAATGTAACATAATTATCTCCTAGCTACAGAAAGAACAAAGAGGAACGCATAATACAAGTTTTAATGTCCGCAGGTTGTGCCACGTATAACATGGATTCAATTAAATAAATCTATAAATAAATACTGAATCACTATTGTATTCAATTAAATAAATGTGATACTGTACATTAATTGAGAATCACAGTTTAAGTCCACATATGCAAATAACCCGCCGATCAACTGCCAAAACATAAAATTTACTAAAACAAGCCGAAAGGTAGGGAAAGCAAAAGGAAAAAAAAAAAAAAAGCCATGCAAACTGAGGCAAAACGAAGCATATTCCATGCATAACTAAAACAAAAATAACCTAATATATTTGAACGTTCTTATAGTAAGCAAGTACTTTCTAAAGGATATACTGCAAAAGGCAAAAGAAACCATGTACTTATCTTGCCGCGGCATTTAAAATAAACAAATCAAAGAGAATGAATACGGAAAGACAACATTCATAACACAAAACGTACTAGCGTGGAAAGGCTTGAACCATGCACGAATACGTACATTCATGATAACGTGGAGATAACACGTAGAAAAAAGTAACGGAGACGATTTGCTCCCTCAGAGTTCACATATGGCAGAATTAGACCCATCAGAGATTTCATTTGAAAAATCGATAACGGATTTTGCTATCGTTCACCGAAGCTGACACTGAATTCGTATGCATCCGGAAATTAACGGAAATCCTCGGATTATCCCGCAAGTGCCAATGTTTCAGCCCGGGGCTATTTGGTATTTTCTAACAAAATTGTTGCAGAAATGCTACAGCTAGCGGAAAAATATCTTATTTTTGCATCCATAAAAGAAAACAACAAAATACTTTTTGAAAGAATTTTTTTCATTTTCTCCCACAATATTTACTGACATAACATGCTAAACTACATGTTTCATTAACCATTTAGTAAAAGTTCTTAATCATCGATTTATATAATGTGTAGTTTAATGTTTAGGTCTTCAAATATAATTTGCTTGATTTGAGTGAAGACCCCCATCTAACTTGGCAAAAAGATAACGCTTAGGCTTTCCTTTGGCACAAAACGGGCGGTAAGACCGAATGAATTTAAAATGAAGATCTTTCGCTAGTACGTTTTCTAACAAATGATTGAATTCCTTGATAGGCTTATCAGTGAAAGTGTGATCCACCGGTCGAGGCAGCACAGCAGAGACAATAATACCAATAGAAGCGTGTTCAGATCTAATTGCAGCTATTAAGTTGGTAAAATCTGAAGACATTGCGGCTGAAGAATGCTTCCTATCTATATTATTGGTGCCAACATGAACTATTATGAATTGCTTGTTGTAAAGATCTACAAGCTTTCTACTGTCTAGATAAGCCAATTTGCCAATGGTGGCTCCAGGAAAAGACTGAATTGTGACTCCCTCAATCGGTGGCAGATATTTAACAATGGAATCACCTAAAACAAGAACTTGACGGTAATCAGCATCGAGAAAAAAGAACAAGTTATAAACAACACTTAGGCAGAATAACGAATAAAACATATAGCACGCAATATACAAAATTAATAACATTTACTGAAGATTAATCCTATGCCGCACTTTGAATGACTAATCTGTACAATTGGTCAAAACATCCTACTGACAACAGAAAATTTCCATCTGTTAAGATGAAAAACACAGGATAAACTTCGTTAAATAACAACAACTATAACACGACATTTTTAAAAATTCTAAACAGAATGTGTAAGAACTCAAAATTCCCCCTCGTGCCGATATTAGAATATCAATTCTGTCCAAGCGGTTAAAATATCCACTAGATATCAGAACCTAATTTCTCAGCTAAGACGAAATGCACGAGGAACGAATGCGAGCACTGGAACGAACAACCGTATTACCTAGTTAACTAAAATAACTCAAAATCCCCCCTCATGCCGATATTAGAATATCAATTCTGTCCAAGCGGTTAAAATATCTACTTGACAACAGAACATATTTCTCGGTTAAGACGAAATGCACGAGGAATGAACAAGAGCACTAGACCGATTAACAGTATTACAAAACTAACTCAAATAAGTTGTGTTTAACAAATTTGCACAAATAAAACGCGAAACTTTGAATTTATCTTAAAAAAGAATACTGAATATATTTTTATATGCATCAGAGCGCCAGTCTCCCATCAGTTGAATAAGATCAGACGGGACATCTAATCTGAACGCTAAGGTAGCAAACCCCCTTCGAAACGAATGAGTGGAGTACAGCTCCGGAACCAAGCCTACTTCCTTCACACACTGTCTAAGTTTAAACTGAAATAACTGGTATGTAACCGGTGCACCGGAACTAAGGAGGAACAAAGAGAATCACCCACAGCCTCAATTTTCTTAACCATATTGTTAAAAGCCTTTACGGGACATAAACTCGAACCTGGCATTATAACTAACGGCGTAACTAACTCTCTCTCCCCCGCTTGAATTGTCTTTGACCATTTCATTGAAACTAGAAGGTTTGCACCTGAAAAAGTTATATCTTGTCGTAATAAAAATTTTGGGTGAAGCAAATCTTTTTTCGAAGTTGGAACTAAATTTGACTTTCTTGCCATAAGAAAAAAGGCAAACAGGAATAGACACCAATATGATAAATTGTCCGCTTTAGAGAAGTCCATTATCGAATGGATTTTTTTTCAAAATTTCCGGAGTTATAGGTTCTGCTTGTTTAACAGAATGCAATTTCAATTTCGCAATACCTTTTTAAGACAGATTTAACAAAAAGGAATTTATCTGGTCGGTATTCAAACCTAACAGTAAATGCATGACCTTTACCCCGCTAATATAATTCTTAATAGAATCTACCGACCTAACTGATCTGCTTAAAAACTGTGCATAAAGCTGTAAAGTGATTGTTGACACGGGTAAACTTGTGAAACTAAAGTATGTGCAGAACAACAAAAAAAGACTTCCATTGAATTTTAAGATTTCGTCTTGAACCTTCAGCATATGCTCTTTTATTAGAATCTCTCAGTTCATTCTTGAGAACTTTTAGTTGAGATTCTGAAAAGAAACAGATTTAGTAAAACAATAAAAATAAAAATATCATGAATATTACAATAAACAAAACTCAAGCCTATCCAAGTCCGGACTATAACAAGGCCTGAAGAGTTACCATTTGTTCTCAAAATTAAAATCTGACTCCTTGACTGTGTATTCACAAACTGAAAAATGCTTAGTCAACCGAATAAATTCTGTACTATGCATTTCATTTGAATGACATCTAGATAAATGATCAGCAATGCGATTTTCCTCAGAAGACAGATGTTTCGCTTTAATTTCAAACTCATTTACAGAGGCTATATAACAGATCTCCCTTAGGCAGACTGAAGGAAAGGACAACGCGCTTTGCCTGTGTTGAGTGTTACACACACTGATAAGTTGTCACACAAAACTAGAATTTTACTATTACTAAAATTCTTTCCCCATAGGTAAAGACTAACTACCAGTGACAACATCTCAAGTCCCCCGATGTGTTAAAGGCTATTGAGGAGAGAATTGAAGCTTCACATATCAAAGGTTTACAACGGGTACAAGGTATGTGGCGAATATACACAGACAACCTAGAGGACAAAGTCACACTTATGTCCGAAGGGGTACCTTTAAGGGGTAAAACCGTAAGTGTTTTGAACACAAACCCAGATCGTTTTGACGGCGAGAACTCAACCAGGATACGGATTAAAAACATCCCTTTATCAGTAGATGATGGTATCATAGTCAGAACCCTCACTTTGCAAGGGCTAGAGGTTATTTCTAACTACCGCGAGAAGCTTAGAGTAAACGATAAACTGACCAATTGTGAAACAGGGGATCGTTTAGTCATGGCGAAAACTATTACTCTTAAGGCGCCTCTACCTGACTACATGCTATTTGGTAAATTTAGCGGTCGTGTCCTACATTTCGGCCAGAACAAAACAGAAAATAGGGCAAAAAAATGCTCAAAATGTTTACAAGACGGACACATGTTCAAAGAGTGCCCAAATGATTGGGTGTGTACGAAATGCAACGTCAGCGGACACAAAAAAGCTGAGTGCATTTCTAGTGATCCCGACGATTCTGAGGAGTCTGATACCGAATCCGACGATTCGACGAAGGTACTTTCAGAGGCCGAGAACCCAACATTTTCAACCCAACGGCCTGCAGAAAAACCAGTATTTATTACCGGTGACCACGACACGAAAATCTCGGGTACAGATAACGGAATATTCCGTCTCGATGTACAGCAGTCAATTGACAAATATTTAACCCCAAATAAAGGAAAACAAATGAACGTGACAACTAGATCTCCGCCCACACCGGCTGAAGAACTACGCGAAAAAGAATTTTCTGAAAAAGGATCCAAGAGACAAAAGAAACAAAGACATAAGAACAATAAATAATGTGTCTTGAACAACGACTTCTATTGATAACGGAGCGTTTTATAGACATGATGATTGATAGTTGTTTAAATAAAATTATACGGAACGTTATACGGACTTCGAGCCAGAATATCGGATTAAATTATGACAACATAGAACACATGAAAATAAAAGCAATTAAGAAAAACCTTTTGAGGTTAAAAATATATATGTAAATTTGTAAAAATAGTTAACAAATGTTGATATTGAACATGTACCCAAGTTATCTTAAAAAGTTTTATTCACAGACTGACCATCTTTATTATGGTGTTTAGCATAGAATATAGTATATTTTGTATAACATTGTTGTACGAACATAAAAAATCTTTTATTGGTCCAGTGCACAATCGCCGCTTACTGTTCAAAAGTGTATTACAGTTATTGTCTTTATGTTCTTACTCATTTATAATCACTAGAAGTGAAGCAACACTTTTTACGTCGTACAAATGAACAATGTCAATAATTGTGTAGTGTTCACTGATCATCTTTATACCATAATAGTTGTACTACCGGAACGTAATAGTACGAACTTTATCAAGTTCTGAGTATGCAGAGTTATGTCCCTTTATTGTACAGACGCCATTTGTAATAATAAGATGCTTCCAAGTTCCCGGAAAAATATTAGGTAATTTAGGTCTAATTTGTTGTAATCTTTTATGTTGGTTTTATAAGAAACATGTATTCTGTTGATTCAAATTGTTGATTTGGAGTGGTAACGTATATTTAATGGAAGATCCACCTAAATTCTCAAGTCACTTTTCGTAGAGATTATATTAGCTTTGTGTTAGAGAGTATATTGGAAGGGTATAAAAACAAAAATAATATCAAACAGGGAATGCCACGTACCAAAAACGCAGCCTCCCCAAAACGAGCTCCACAGCACCCAGAAGTGCACACCACCAACACACACACACGCACGCACGCACGCACGCACGCACGCACACACAATCATGTACACAATCATGTACACACACACATATACACTACCAACACACACTAGCATACAAAGCAAACACACGAGGACAAAACGAACAATAAAAGGAACACAGTGGGGCACCGCCTTGGAACGGTCAGTGGCAAAAACACCACTGGGGAGCTTAAACCGGTTTATGGTGCGCACCCAACCTCACTCTTACCCCCACCATGTTCCAAAGTCACAGGACAGTGTAAATAAAAGTAATCCCTCCTAGGTGAATCTCTAACACACGCAATGGAAACAAAAGGCATGGTATGTAAAAAACCGGTACTCGTCTAGTGAAAATGTCAAATACTTAAATGCATCAATTGTTCGGGTAATCACTGGCGTTCAAGCAAAACTTGCCCCGTGTACAGAAAATACGTATCAAAGATAAATGATACAAACAATAAAATAACAAAGGAATATGAATCAAAGTGTGCCGAGATAAAGCACACTCCTCAAGATAAAATACCCCCTCCTATTATCACCCCCACCCCAATTACAACAGAAACCAAAGACAAAACCAAAAAATCTGACCCCAAATTAACAACACCCAAAAATATACCAAGTACTAAGGATATAATTAAAGTAAAACAAGAAAGGTGTGCTAACCCCCTACCCTCACCTCACAGAAAAATTAAAAGAGAACCTTCTTGGGGAGGGAATTATGTGTACCAACCAAGACACCAGGCAGGCCCAATGTACTATAGATTTCAAGGGGGACTTAACCCAGTACCAACACTAAGGAGAATTACTAACACTAATCACCCACACCCACACATTCTCTACCCAGGACCAAACGGACAAATGACAGTACATTGTCCACTAAACTTATGTAGAACTTAGGCTAAAACACCAATAACACAAAACAACTCGGAATAAACCATTAATGGATCACAAAACAGCTGAGGTAATGACTGAGTCCACCAGACCCTGCCTCAGCATCATTTCATGGAATATTCGGGGTATGAGATCAGAATCGTACACTAAATGTAATGAATTACAAAATTTTCTCATAGATAAAAAAACCCCAATAGATGTTATTTGTCTACAGGAAACCCATTTGGCAGAAAAACATAATCCTTTCAAATTCAAGGATTATCAAAAACCCGTAATGTTTCATAACAAAGAAACCCCCACCTCAGGAGGGTTATGCATAAATGTCCGCAACGGTCTATCGTACATAACCAAAAATACTGATTAGAATTATGTTAATCAAAATATTGCAATAAAAATCATTGGCAAAGACACGGACATATACACATGGATTGGCAACTCTCGTATCTTCCTATACAAGTTCAACCTTTTTCTCGCAGAGGCCGGGACTTTATGCGAGATTTTAGCACCGATGGACAATATCCGAGGTTTGCCGAAATCGAAACTCCCAGCGTCCACCTGTCCCCCATCTTGGAACGAATCGGGGAAAACGTAAAATCGTAAAAATAATCAAATTTAATCGTGTCTCCTTCACTGTTTATGGCTCAATAGTTTTTTTTCTTTATGTAACTTTAGTCTCATTTCAACCTATGTCTTTTTTTCGTAATGCGTAACTTTTATCGATTTTGTATATTGAAAATTTTGTCAGCGCGATGTAGAAATTATGAAGCTTCCCGCCGTCCTCCATCTTGGAACGTATCGGGGAAAAACGTAAACAATAAATCAAATTTAAGCGTGTCTAATTCAATATGCATGACTCAAAAGTTTGTATTTTTTCTTTGTTTATGCAACTATTGTCTTATTCCAAGCTATATTTTTTTCGTAGCGTGTAACTGTTACCGATTTTGTTTGTTGAAAATTTTGTCACGTCTGGCGGCACCTGCCGAATATCACAAATCCGAAAATTTGCGAAAAACACCCAGCGCGCGCAAAGCATGATGGGTAACATCTACTCCGATATCGCATTATCGATTTTCGGAAGTTGCCAATCCGTGTGTATATAGGTCCGTGGCAAAGATAATAACATTTCGATTTATAATTACTATACAAATAGCAAAGAAAACAACAACATTAATGTTTTTAGCTCACCTGAGCTGGCTCAGGGTGAGCTGTTAGGATCGATGATTGTCCGTCGTCCGTCGTCCGTCCACACTTAGTTCGTTGACACTCTAGTGGTCACATTTTTGCCTCAATTGTCACGAAACTTGGTCAGGATGTTTGTCCCAGTCATTACTCGGACAAGTTCGTATATGGGTCATCTCGGATGAAAAACTAGGTCACATGATCCAAAAATAGAAAAATCTTGTAAAGGCTCTAGAGGCTACTGTTTCAGTCTAAATATCCTGGTAATTTGTCAGAAAGGTTATTTGGTTGATTTCTAGCTCAAGTTTTAATATGGGTCACCTGGGGTCAAAAACTAGGTCACAGAGCCCAAATATGGAAAAACCTTGTTAACACTCTAGATGTTACATTTTCAGCCCAGATATCCTTGAAATTTGTCAGAAAGGTTGTTTCGATGATTTCTAGTTTTAATAATGTGTTGTTTATTGAACACCTCATTTGCTAATTTTATTTTAACACCATAAGATTGATAAATGACATTGTCTTGTAATCAGTACACATCGGATTTCTCTATGGTAAGGCCAGAGTTTTTATATCTCTTGGTTTATGCGACTGCCTGTCCTATTTTTTGAAAAAAGTAGAATAAAAATGACATTATGAACTGACATTTTATTTTTATGATTTCCGCTGTTCCGACTCCACAGACTAGTTAATGAAGTGTCAGAATAGTAGGGATATATAATTGAAAGTAATTATGTTAAAGCGTTTATTTTGTTCGAAAATGACGATTATTGACAGGTGCAGTAGACTGATGTTCAATATGTGCTCTGTTCAATACAGTAGGAAAAGTCCTTCATACTCAATATTTTAGAAAATTCCCATAAACCAAGCAATATAAAAACTCTAAAATTGGCACTGATATAAAGTTTTAAATAGCGATTATGCAATACATGTTCTTGACCCCTAGTTGAACTTCCATGTTAAAGATTTTGGTACAAAAAATGTAGTTGTAATTTTTACATTCACATCACAAGAAAGTTCATATATAATATTAAATCAGTATTTGATATATATACAAAACATATAAGAAGATATCAGATTTATCAATGACAAATATGCCTATGCATGTTTTTCTTTCATAAAAGAATCAGCTCTTGTCCTATGTACTCTTCCATCTATCACTTTGGAAAGTACCATAAATTGTTAAAAAAATTAACAGCTCACAGTGCAGATCATGATCAGACAGCAAAAAATTGAATAGCTCACAGTGCAGATCATGATCAGACAGCAAAATAATGAATAGCTTACAGTGCAGATCATGATCAGACAGCCAAGTAATGAATAGCTTACAGTGCAGATCATGATCAGACAGCAAAATAATGAATAGCTTACATTGCATATCATGATCAGACAGCAAAATAATGAATAGCTTACAGTGCAGATCATGATCAATACCAATAATTTTGTGACAAAATCTAAGTACAAAAAGGAGCATAACTCTGTCAAATATGACCTTGACCTACAAAATTTGGCGGTATCACAACCCTTTTGACATAAGCAATACAATTTGAAAGTTTGATAAAGAAATCTTAAGAAATGGCAAATTTATAGCAATAATCTAAGTATAAAAAGGGGCATAACTCTGTCAAATATGGCCTTGACCTACAAAATTTGGCGGCATCACAACCCTAATGTCATAAGCAATGCAATTTGAAAGTTAGATGAAGAAATCTTAAGAAATGGCAAAGTTATAGCCAACGTTAAGTTTTCGTGACAAAATCTAAGTACAAAAAGGGGCATAACTCTGTCAAATATGACCTTGACCTACAAAATTTGGCGGCATCATGACCCTTTTGTCATAAGCAATACAATTGTAAAGTTTGATGAAGAAATCTTAAGAAATGGCAAAGTTATAGCAATAATCTAAGTATAAAAAGGGGCATAACTCTGTCAAATATGGCCTTGACCTACAAAATTTGGCGGCATCACAACCCTAATGTCATAAGCAATGCAATTTGAAAGTTAGATGAAGAAATCTTAAGAAATGGCAAAGTTATAGCCAACGTTAAGTTTTCGTGACAAAATCTAAGTACAAAAAGGGGCATAACTCTGTCAAATATGACCTTGACCTACAAAATTTGGCGGCATCATGACCCTTTTGTCATAAGCAATACAGTTGTAAAGTTTGATGAAGAAATCTTAAGAAATGGCAAAGTTATAGCCAACGTTAAGTTTGTGTGACGGACGGACGGACGGGCGGACCGACGGACGGACGGACTGACCGACGGACGGACCGACGGACGGACAAAGCGATCCCTATGTATCGCCTTTTCTCCGAAAGGGCGACACAAAAATGATCCTTTCTGCTATTAATAACCTTTTATTTTTGCCAATGGTAGACAGGTGAGCGATACAGGGCCATCATGGCCCTCTTGTTAGGAATACCTTCAAAAATTTAGGACAGTCAAATGTAATAGTAGGAGACTTCAATTTAAAACATCCACTTTGGAACCCCGAAAATTACTTTAGGCGCGATGCTGGGGCAGAGGATCTGATAGACTTTATGAACGAGTCAGATCTAAATTGCATAAACGATGGTCAATGCACCCGTCTCGCCGAGCAGGCAAACCACACAGATTCAGCCCTGGATCTGTCTATAGTCTCCGCAGGTCTGCACCCTAGGGCAACGTTCCTTGTAGTCGACAACAGCTTCAATAGTGGTCATCGTCCTATAATAACAATAATAGAAACTCCAATAAGATTTGAAAATGTAATGATAACTGAAAAATGGCTGATAGACAAGGCATCCACCAGTGGATGGAATTTCATCATTTATGCATGGTAGAATTAAATTACAAAATTAAGAATCAAACAGTAGAGGAAAATTTCAAAGAATTTCTAGATAAACTTAA
Organism: Saxidomus purpurata; assembly: GCA_022818135.1. Taxonomy (NCBI): domain Eukaryota; kingdom Metazoa; phylum Mollusca; class Bivalvia; order Venerida; family Veneridae; genus Saxidomus; species Saxidomus purpurata. The sequence continues at coordinate 21,793 of JAFMSR010000292.1, read as the reverse complement.
TGGTATTTTAGAAAAAACAATTCCAAAATCTAAACCCAAAATTATCAAAACTAGAATCAAGAAAGTATGGTGGACACAGGAATGCCACGAAGCCATAAGAAGCAGAGAAATTAGACGTAAAATTCATAAAAGGGAATGAACTCCCATAACTCTCATTTTATTCAAAATAGCCCGAGCAAGAGCAGTAAGAGTAGTTAAAAAGGAAAGCAGGACAGTTGGCGCAATTTCTGCTCAACTATCACATGTAATACATCATCTAAGGAAGTTTGGAATTTTGTAAATAAACTTAAAGGCAGTGTACCAAAGAGCAATCCAGTCTTTAAGATAGGCCAACAAATTATTACGGAACCAAAAGAAAAAGCTAACGCATTAGTCAAACAATATGCCGAAGCTAGCAGTAATAAAGGGTACACTAGAGAATTTTTATTACTCAAAAGGATTATAAACAGAGCAGTAAATGAACGTATCAATGATAGGAACAATGATAACTCACAAGAATATAACCAAGAATTTACTATATTTGAACTTAATAAAGCTTTGTCGAACTACAAGGACGGTGCACCGGGAGAAGACCTGATTCATTACAAAATACTAAAAAAATTACCACAGGAAAGCAGGAATACACTACTTCAAATCTTTAACCAATCCTGGGTAGAGGGCACCACTTCTAAAATTAGAATTAATAACCATTACGGAAAAAACTCCACAAGAAAACGTATACGTAATGCCCATATAAAGAGTCATAACTAAACAAAAACAGTGATTGATCCTACATCTAGATACCCCAGACATTGCAGAAAATGCATAAAACACTACTTATTTCCTAAATGGTAACAGTAATCTACTGTAAAAACTAGCCGGAGCAATAAAACCAAACGCGCACCTGTTATAACTCCATCCGGTTCGTGCGCACGAAAAGTCGCAGTAGGTCACACAAACCAACAAATAGGTCAGGTCACATGGTCAGGTCAAGTAGTACGTACAGCAATGTTTATCTTAAAAAACACATCTTACTTTCGCGACCATATTTTCGAACCATCTAAGATGTTCAATACAAGATTAAAACTACATTAAGAACAATCTTACTCAGGAACGAAAAACCCAATCACATATAACTCCGACGGTGTGAAAAGTACTGGTTAGTCAACCAGGATCAGGAATAGTAGTTCACCAGCATCTGACCAAGGACCGAATCGCCGATCATGCAAATCATGATCTACACTTACTTCTTTTTTTATATATAAGTCAATATAAAACAAATAAACAGAATATCTGAAACAATTAAAAAGAATTTCACACAAAAAATCCACAGAATTTTAATAAAATTTCTAATTTTACGAAATCATGATCTACAGCAACATTCATATATTTAAAGACTGATTTTGGCATTTTATATATTTTATAATCAAATGGTTCCAAGAATTACATTAATGACTGTGCTTTCTCATCAGTAGTAGACCGAAATGGCGGCCATTAGCACCCTGCTGATTGGCTAATCATTTTTGTCTCTCCTGGCTCCATTAGTTAATTTACTATCCGATTTTTGCTTCAAGCTCCGGTAGTAAACAACCAACTAGTACAAGTCTCTTTATTGATTTCTATTGTACATTTTTATATTGAAAGAAGAAAAGTTAACAAGTAGCTTATTTCATGTTTTATATAATTCCTTTCAACATGTAAAAGATTGGCACCAAAATATAAATATTCAGATTAATATTTCAACAATAATTACATCAGTTAGAGTACATTTTATAACAGTTATAAGTAAATACTGCCACTAGTTTATCTATCCTTAAATTATTCTTTCTTTTTAGTAAAGTGGCTAAATTTTTCTTTGTCTTTGTAAGACTTTTTTCTTATATAACATATTTGACTACGCGAACCATTTTCCAAATTCAAACTCTCTCTCTCAAAGATGTATGTAACAATACATCGCTACGACCGGCTACGACGATGGCGATTTCGTTCCCGTTCCAGAAGAAGGAAGACCTATGTGACAGTGACGTCTGCTGTGCGATAGGCAATCAACGCTGCAACTACTAGATCTACAACATCGTCGACGACCACTTTTATCATCACAAAAAGCTAAGCAGAGTAAAAATAGGACAACACTTTATAAAAGGAGATTTTTACTTTACAAAACAAACATATATACCATCTAGTATCAAAACACTTTTGATAGGTATAGGCATGATGAGAGACATGCCGAGGTCTCATCCACAAATACAAGCTAACATATTTGCTCTTATGGACGGACCTTTATAAAATTTGCTTCAAATCAAATCAAATCAGTGAAAATGTCAGTCTGTGCCTAGGTCTTGTCGTAGTCACATCAAAGAGAATAATATAATATCTGGGATTTTTGGCCGTATTTATTTATACAGGATAAATCTCTGTAGAAGCTCAGCTTCTTAGAGGCTAACTAAAGTAAATAAAGGTGCCTTGGCCCAGATAAGGGATTCGTTTACTTTAACATATAATTTGCAAGTTGACCAAAAGCGATGCTTAATAGTACAGTATGATTTTCGTAGAAGCCCAGTTTCTTGTAGAGAATACTCGAATTAAGTCATAGTACTTAGGTTGCAGTTATATATTGTTATAGTGTAATCGACGTATAGGCGTATTAGGGAGTTGATCACCTTATCTTATGAGTAGCCTAGCTGCCCTGAGATTGGTGTATTAGTATAAATTATTGGTTCTGCAAGTGTTGAGCCATAAGGAGAAATACAGTGAAGTTTATTTGTTCAGCTGATCCCTTATAGTAAATTTAAATCAAAGTTACTGAAAGTACATTTGTCGTGATTTGCTTTGAATCAAGAGGAAAGAAACCTTAAGGAAAATTTATATATCGACGATTGCTCGGAGATACGTTACAATTGCAAAGAGCAAAAGAAAACAACACTTTACCCCGTAACGGGGGAAAATACCCACTATTTTAAACAAGTCCTTAATTATATCCTTCCATCATTTTGTAGTGGGTAACGTAAAATAAAAGAAATTCTTTTCCAATTCAAAATACTACTACAACGTGATAATTTGCACAACTGCAAAAAATGGTATGACACAACCAAACAAAAACTAACAAGTGGCGCGAAAGCTTTGTTAAATTGCCTAAATAGGTAAACGTAACCAATGAAAGAGAATGACGCATGTACATGTAAATCAACCAATGAAATTCTGAGAAAGAAATCAAAGGTCCGAGAAAAGTTTTACGCAATAGAGTAAGATGTAACGTGCGTGTTGCGTGCTAAGCAGGGTAACCTAGTTAAATCTATGACCTTGAAGCAACTTTCAAAAGAGATCTCAATGAAAATAAAAATCATAAGTAAGATCACATCGTTGGCATCCGGCGCGGTACTCCTGGAATTCAATTCCAGTGCGGCTCTATCGTCTGCTTTGAAAAACGAACAAAAAACAATGGGAGGTTTGGAAGTGTTGGCGGTAGTGCTACTACGACGTGGTAATTCACGGGATACCGGTGGGTGAGAATGTTAATTCTCTAATTAATCAATTGGAGTACACAAGTGATCGGGGTGCTTGTCTTGTTGCGGCATCCCGCCTCAAAAATAAAAAAGGATTAGAAAGTTGAGCAGTACAGCTTACGTTCAGTGGGGCATGCCCCTGAGCGCACAACTTAAGGACACCAACATATCGTTTCAAACAGAAACATATGTACAGCCCCCCACACTTAGGTGCTTCAAATGCCAAGGGTTTGGGCACATAGCTGATAAGTGCCCCTATAAGGTAACGTGTGGCAAATTGTGCAGGGCACCACCCTATTAAGCTACTGTAATCTATCTATTTCTGGGCTAGTAGCAATACCCAGTGTACCTTTGGTCAGTCCTCCGGTTATCGACGGAGAGGGGGGCACGCGATATAGTCAATTAGTCTCTGCAAACCTCACCGGCTGTTCCCGGTGAGCGCCATGTCAGGTTTCCTGATACTATCAATATCAGAGAGCCTGGTCAAAGGGCTATTGTCGTGTCCCTTGATCATATTACAAGTTTGGTAACCAAAATCATTCTTAGTAAGGCCAAACCTTCTAAAAATCGGTTACACGGGTATGTCAAAACCCACATTAGTAAGAGCCTAGGCATGAACAGTAGCCCAGGTGGGGTCGCAGGAATAGACAAATTGAAAAAGCCCAAAGTAAGTGTGGTGCCCAAGGGCGCAACCCCAATGGTAGGTGGGGGTTATAACCCCCATGTAACCCCCAAAAAATTGAAATCTACACAACAGGACCTGAACAAGATACTGCAATCCAGACTAGTGGTTAGAAAACTTTCCAACTAAATTTTCTCAATAAGAAACTGTAATTTCTTATATACTTTTTCATAATGGATTCACCAGTTAATATAATCTCTTTTAATGTTCAGGGTTTAGGCTCTGACAAACATACTGAGCTTAAACTGTTTGCATCCAATAATCCGTCTGTAAACGTTATTTGTTTACAAGAAGTTAAATGGACTGAGTCATGTAGCAAAAATATTCCTGGTTTCCACCTTGAACACAAGAAATTTAAAAATAATCCCCAGGGTCAGAGTTATGGTGGCCTTATCATGTATATAAAGCATGGTATAAACTATGAGGTTATTAAAACTACTAATCCCATCAATGATAAGGGAGAAGTAGCATTTGAGGTCCAGTTAGTCAAAATTTATTCATCAAAAAAATATATCTCTTTGGTTAATCTCTATGCAAGAGATTTTGATCCACCATCTTTACAGGCACTAGGTAAAGATGGGATATTACAGCAATGTTTACTTACTGGTGATTTTAATGCTCACCATATTAACTGGGGGTCAGAATACACAAACAAAAAGGGGTCAGAGTTATGGTATTGGGCAGAAGATCTAGGTATTATTCTGCTCAATGATGGTTCTCCTACTAGAATTTGCAAATATAGAGGAACCTTGACTAACATAGACCTCACATTCTGTCATCCTGAGTTAGCCACAGTGTCAACATGGGGGGTCCTGGAAGATGACATGAACTCAGATCATTTTCCTTTATATATCACCATAAATGGCAAATATATACCAAATTGTAGTGATTCACAGTCCAAATTCAATTTTGAGAAAGCGAACTGGTTCCTTTTCAAACAATATAGTATCAACATCAAATCAGATGATGTTTTTTACCCTAGTGTTGACTCCCACTGCAGTAACTTGACAGATCTCACCCTGAGAGTAGCAGAAAAGTCTGTCCCCGTATCCAAGGGAGGCCAGGCCCAGCGGAAACTAGTTCCCTGATGGTCTGGGGAGTGGAGGTCAGCAGTAAAGGCAAGACCTCTGAAAACTTTCAGGAAAAATCCAATAGAGCAAAACTTAGTAACTCTTAATTTAGCTGAAAAGCACTGTAAACAGGTTATCCTGGAGGCCAAAAAACAGAACTGGCAAGAGTTCTGTGAATCCATCTCAATGAAGAGATGCAATGCCAAAATGTTTTGGCAGAAAATTGACAGGATTAAGGGAATTGCAAGAAATCCCATACCTTTGCTCAAGTTAAATAACAGCATTGCATTGTCAAACAAAGAAAAGGCACAATTTCTGGTTAATCATTACAAACAGGTATCTAGCCACTCAAATATGCATGCTGATACTTTAAAATACCAGGCAGATTTTGAAACTCAATATCAACACCTGGTATACTCTCGGGAAGAAAATAATAATACTATTCTTAAAGTGACATTATGCGCATTTTTTTCAAGTAAACATCCAGCTGAATATGGTGTGTGTACAAAAGCGTAGAGGAAATAATAGCTTTTAACCCAATATACCAAACTCTTCACGCTACCAGTATGAAATAATAAGTTTCCAAATATTGATTTTTCTTATTTGACTGGGAGAGTCAATTTAAGAAAAGAACAACTGCATGCAGGAGTTGCTTCCCTTCCACTGCCGAAATCTCTACCAACATCAATAACGACACAATCAACTATCATTTTATCAGTCCGATTTTTTTATATCTAAAGCACCAACTTCAAATACTAATGCGGCATAATCATTAATTTAACACATTTAAACGAACAGCAACCAAAAATTGCTTTTATAAAACTGTCACCAAAAATACACTATGTGCAGTAAGATGCGCATAATGTCACTTTAACATGGCCTTCAGTCTGCAAGAACTTAAATTGAACATTAAAAATAAAAAGAATTCTGCTCCTGGCACGGACAGAATCAGTTATGAACTCTGTAAACACATGCCAGACTCCTTGCTAGAGCTGTGGCTTGCACTCTTCAACAGGGTATGGGTTGAGGGGGTGTACCCGGAGGTATGGAGGGAGGCCTGTGTCATACCTCTGCATAAAGCTGGTAAGAATCCAGCTGAGCCTAAATCATATAGGCCTATAAGTCTCACCTCCCATGCTGGTAAGATAATGGAAAGCATGGTGAAAGCCAGACTCGAGTACCTCTTAGAGTCTAACAACATCATAAACCCATATCAATCCGGGTTTCGCAAGGGGAGAAGTACCCTTGATCAACTGGTGAGGCTTCAACACGATATAATATCAGCTAAGAATAGGTCCAGATCAGTTTTGGCAATATTTCTGGACCTAACGGCAGCTTTCGACCTAACGTGGTCTTTTAGGGTTTTATTCAAATTAAGGCAGTATGGTGTGACTGGGCACTGCTTCCAGTACCTCAGGTCCTTCCTTGAGGGCAGAGAGATAAGAGTAAGGGTTCAAGGAGAACTGTTTGATGAGGTTGAGCTGGAAAGAGGTACCCCTCAAGGCGCGATTCTGTCCCCATTATTATTTTCTCTTATAATAAATGGGCTTCCTGAAACTCTCAAGGGATCAGGGATGGTTATAAGCCAGTTTGCAGATGATTCTGGAACTTGGGAAACTGGGTCCAACTTAGTCAAACTTGCCAAAGATGCACAAGCAGGATTGGACTCCTTGGGAGGATGGGCCAAAAATTGGGGCTTTAAAATTTCAGAGACTAAAACAATAGGAATACTATTTAGGTTACAACCACAGCACACTTTGAACGTTACTTTAGGTGGCACACCAATAAATTTTGTTAAAGTTGCCAAATTTTTAGGAGTAACTTTTGATAAAAAAAACTCACATTTGAGCAACATATTAAAGAATTGGTTATCAGGTGCCAAAGCGACTTGCAAGTCATGAAAAAGCTCAGATATACAGACTTCGGTTCAGATAGAAGAAGTCTGTTAATTTTATACAAGTCTCTCATACATTCAAAAATAGACTATGGCGCACAAGTCTATTATAATTCTAGTGCTAACTTATGTCACCTTAGAAAGCTCGACATCATACAGAATAAGGCCCTCAGGTTGGCCCTTGGTGCTCTACCCTCCACTCCTGCCTACCTGGTTGAACTGGAGGCGGGGGTTCCCCCTTTGCGTCTGCTTAGACAGGAGCAGATCCTTAAGTACAGGGCGAGACTGGGCGCAAACCTAGGCTAGGATCAATAATCAAGTAAATCACATTTTAGGACAAGGGTATTTTGTCAGGTCCTGCTTCAAAAACCACATGTCGCCTTTTGGAGCTATGGTACAGGAAATGGTTGAGGGGTGCGGCATTCAAGACATGACTGTGGCTGACCAGGTGCCCTGTGGTCCCGCACCCTGGACCCTCACTTTGCCTGATGTTGACCTAACACTTCAACACAGAGTTAAGAAAACTGACTTGGTTCACCTCGCCAAGTCAGAAACACAAATACATATAGATAACATTTACTCAGGTCATGTACATATATATACAGATAGATCTAAAGATCCAGATACAGGAAAATGCTCTTCTGCAGTGGTTATCCCTTATAAAAAAGAAAAAAATATAAACAGACTTCCAAATCACACTTCTATCTACACTGCAGAAATTACTGCCATTGACACTGCAATGAGCTGGGCTTTAAAACAAAATCACAAAAAAGTGGCTATTTTTTCAGATTCACTTTCTTCATTAATTTCTATGGTTTCAAACAATAGCCACTCAAGACCAGAAATATTAGCTAAAATATTAATTAAATACAACCAATGCCTAAACTTAGGTATCAAAATAACCTCTGTTTGGTGCCCGGCTCATATAGGCATATCAGGCAATGAGAGTGCAGACAGTGCAAGGACAAAGGTTCGAATCCTGGCATAGACTTCAGTGGGGGAGTATTGAATATTTTGAGTGACTGATGGCAGGCCAAGGCCCTGCTTAGCGGGAAGATCTGAAGTACAAATCCTTCGTGCACACTTTCCGCAGGAGCACAGTGGGGCTCAGTCGCCCAGTGGAATACTCTACTAAATACAGAGTAGATAAATCAATTACCAGGCTGAGACTGGGCGCAAACCTACTGCCTGCAAATGCAGGTCAGTATATTTTAAAAGTGGCACCGGTTTGCCCCCAGTGTAGTGTGGAATACGACACCCCACATTTCTTACTAGACTGCTCCACTTTCGCTACACAGAGACAGGTATTTAAAGCAGAAATGTCAAAACTGGGTCAGGAGTACACTATTAGTAATATTCTTGATCCAGTCAAAAGATTAATTAAGTAAAACAATTTTTCTGTTACTAGAGAACTATATAACAGATTGTCAAATGACTGACAAAATTTAAATTAAATATAATACTCAAACTCTCCACTGGCTGATTATTTTTAAATTTTACATTTATATTTTAATATATAAATAAATAAAAACATTTCATATATAGGCATTATCATGATAATGTACATTTTGAGCTATAGATATCAGAATAGTTTTCATTACTATATATCTGATACAAATAATTTTATTAAATTGTTGCAAAGTACATATATTTCCTTTTGAATATATGTTCCTTTCTTTTAAATTTTCTTGTTTTTAGTTGTTGTAAATATTAATTTATGGAGAAAATATATCTGCCATGCCTGTCTCTGTTGTATTTAATTTAATAGAGATACCAAATATTCACAAAATATAACAGCAATAAGTAATATCCACCTATGCCGGTCTGTGTATAATACCCTTACACATGATAAAGAGTTTTCTTAAATTTTTAATAGTAACAGTATAGTTATCAAGAATTCCTAAAATACTCTAAAAATCTCAATAGACTGAATATTACTAAAGAAAATGATGATTTTCATAACTATTTTTGTCTATAAGTTTAACATAACATACCAGAGCTGTGTAAAGATTTTAACTTACAGTCACCTAATTAAATCGCCTAAGTTATTATAAATTATTATAATAAATCTCATACTGACATGAGAAATACATTGTAAAACCAGCCGGTTACCACTATTTTCTCATTTGTTAAAGCATTTAATCATAGTCAAAGAGAATTAAGTGAATATATACTAACTCATTACATCATCAATGATTTTCCAACACTCAAACAAAGTGTTTTTGATTTTGGATTAGGTCAATTGCACAAATGCATATTAAAAACATTGTGTCAGTTTCTTGCTTCTATCATTTTTTGTGTAAATACCATCTACACCCATGTTTTAGTTGAATCTTCACAAAATATGCTATTTCTCAAAATAAGTTCAGTAAATTTTTACTACACAAACTCATATTTTCTGTAAATACCATCTACACCCTTGATTTAGTTGAATATGCTATTTCTTAAATTATTTCATTAAATTTTTACTATACAAACTCATTTGGTAAATCTTTCAACAATTATATGTTTACAAAACCAATAAAATAATTTAATCAAAGCGCTGAAGGCACTGGAAGTGTCCTTTATATGATAATGGTGATCACGTCCCAAAGCATACAGATCTTAAATGGTATTGTAACATTGTAACAAGAGGACAGTGATGATTCAATACTGTAGAGCTGCATTCTAGTTTGAATATGATTGCTTCATTGATGTACTTCATGCGAACACTCACGTTAAGTGTGGGGTACAATGACAGGATATGGCAGGTGTATATTACCAGCTTGCCTATTCATATCAATATGAACTTCAGAGTCATTGACCAATCAAATGGCTGCCAATTTCATGGAAGGGTAATAGATACATCAATTATGGGATTAGCTAGAGTTATGGTTCTTGGTCACTGCACTCACTGATGGTGTGATTCAAGTATTTATTCATTCCCGGTTTTCAATATTATCCACATTTTCCTGACAAGGTTTCAACAGAAAGGGAGTAAGTTATCTAAAGTTACAGTTCTCCATATCCTAAATGTTTTCAATCATTGCATGAAGTATCAAGTCACGACAGGCATAGTGGTCTGTAAATCAAATTGTCTTTAATGCAACATTATTTCTCCCTAAATTTATCAATCCTGCCCTAGCTGACTGGCTCTTACATAATATTGTACATTGTACATTTTATGTATCTGTCTTTAATATTTCCTCCAATTATGAATCATACATTTTTTTGTACTTAAGTTTCTTATGATATATTAGAGTCTGCATAGGACTGGCCTACACTTGTATACATTCAAAAACTAGATGCTCACGTACATGTTGAGTCGCCAGCTGTAAAAAGGGCCAACTCCTTATCAAGTAGATAGGCAAAAAAATACCTAAATATTAGATGTAACATGCATTTTGTACCACAGAAAAGTTGTCTTGATTTTTCTTAACAGCCAGAAATAAAAAAGTTAAAATGTAAACCATTTACAGTAACAACAAAAGGAAGTAATTCTAAAAACAAGGGTAGCTAAATGGTGGTGAACATTTGTGCAAAGTTAAATCAAAATTCCTCCATGCATGAAGAAGAAATTCTCCGTACAAAGATATTATTGGATTTAACCTTTAACCTCTATGTGTGACCTTGACCCTAGACCTTCTTCTTGATCCTCCGTTTCATGGTGGTGAACATTTGTGCTGAGTTACATCAAAATCCCTTCAGGCATAAAGAAGAAATGGTCCGAACAAAGTCATTCTTGAATTATTCTTGTATCTGACCTTTGACCTGTGTGACCTTGACCTTGGAAGGCATGACACTCTATCTTATGATGATGAACATTTGTACCAAGTTACATAAAAATCCCTTATGCATGAAGGAGATATGCTCCGAAAAGTCATTCTTGAATTGACCTTTAAACTCTAAGAGTGACATTGACCTTAGAACTAGGGACCTGGTTCTTGCGTATGACACTCCGTCTCATAGTGGTGAACAATTCTGCCAAGTTATTTAAGAATACCTCAATACATGGATAGTAACAGCTCGTACAAGCTAAACTCAGATGTATGGATGCACATGCATACACTAAACGGCCATTTTGGCAGCTATATTGAGTTGCAAGAGGTTAGACAACAATACTGTACAATTTTGTTACGTAAAATAGATTTCATATTCATAATATTAAAATCAATGAATGAATCTGAAGTAAACGAGGCATTAAATCTCTATACCTGTAGAATGAATAAATAATTATGATTAAACAAATAAGTCAAATAAATATACTTCCCTCCGCAACAAAACCAAGGGCATAAGCTATTCCTAAAGCATGTGACTACTAATTGAAAACTTTTACAACGATTTAATAGGGTTATTAAGGTAGTGACGTGAATCCACTGGATTACACCGATATAGTTTCACTCTGTACCATGGTATAATGTAAATATAAAACTGCAATTTCCCTGTCATTTATCATGTTTATTCGCTGAATAAGAATGAGTTAAGTTTTTTTACCGTGGCGACAATGACACAGTAACTTAGTAAATTTTCTACCTCAAAAGGTAAACACAACACATAAACATAAATTATTTTGTCCAATCGTGGCTTAAGACATCAAGTCCAGATGGCTTTTCAATAAACATGTCGAAACAGTCGAAAATTATCATTGCAAATTTGTGAAATTCCATTCGCATAGTTTTTCAGATTGTTTCATGCTCTGGCCATCATCTAATGAGCTTCCGCCTTCTCTTATATATCTGCAATAGTTGCAGTGAACAGTCTTGATAAAGTTGGCTGTGTTGTATCAAATTCATCTGGTAAAGAACATATAAGAAAGGTTAAGTCTTAGTTTTATTAGAGTCAATGTCGTAAGTTTGAACTTGTTAATAGCTAGTCTGTTTGGTAAATATCATAATATGGTTCAAGAAACTGATAAAGCAACATCAAAATTGAAAATGCTTGGAGACTCAGTAAGGTGCTTCAATTTGTCATTATTGTCCCTGCAATAGTCAATTTCGAATCTCATCTTCAGTTTTCAGCTCAGACGTTTCAGTCCTTAGTTTCTGTAAAATTGCATTCATATCATCCATTAAATCACCATCTATGTCCATCTGCAAAGTCGCGCCAGTTTCTTTAGAGTCTAAGATGAGTACCAATGGCATTTCTTCTTCTGTAAGCATTGGTTGACAAGTACAGCTTAAAAGCTTACTGACAGGACCCAGGCTAGATTCAGTCTATCATACGAGTATGCCTTTTTCCCTGAAAGAAAGAATGTAAGACTCTTTACAAGTTATGTTTTTACAGAATTAAGAAAAAAATGATAAGCAAAGAAACAGTTAACTTTATAATGTATACAAGTATGGCGAGCGTGTTTAGTAGACCAGGCGGGCAAGCTCCTGGGTTTGGACCCATGAAAATTTTGAAATACCTGTATTTGACCCGCAATAAAAACACCCAACGAGTCATATTTGACCCTTCAGAAATTTCATTCTTTACTTAGCGTACATGTCAATCAACTTGTTAATTCCAAACACTCAGGCCACTTCAACCATTGACGCAACAGAAGTGAGAAACGGAGGGGGACCTTGTATTTTAATCTACGGGCTTTCAGAAAATCACAGACATGCGAGGTCAGGAAGATATGTGACAAACAGGAAACACGGTACATTTAAGCCTAGGGAAGAGATCAGCTGCTAGACCTTGCTGTTTTAAGAGTTTTTTGAAAATACAACAGTAAAGCTTCATTTTAACACAAACTGAAAAATATGATGTGCAAACATAGAGAACAAGGCTAAAAAAACTCTTTGACCAATGGGTCGACGTTTAAAAATCTCACGTTGACTCCTGAAAATTTTACGCTGAAGTGACAATGCCCCTTATCGGACACCCTGATGGCCAAAATAATCAGTTATGACGGCTAGCCATCATCAAAGAGGTAACCAGTCAACTCGTACCTATGTCAATTGTACCTTAGTCATCTTGTACCTGAATTGGTCAACTCATACCTGATTTTGTTTTCGAGAAAGTCAACTCGTACCTTAACATTTTTTATTCAGTATCTTTGAGATAATATTTTTTTATCAAACATCATTAAAGTTTTTCATTGAAATATGTTATTTTGCTTTTGATTTGCAAAAATGTATCAGAAAGTCAGGTAGAAATGAAGAGAATGATTTGAAAGTCAACTCGTACCCTACGTAATCATTCATTTGAAGCGTTACTTAAATAATGAATAACGGGACTTTCGAAAATTGTTTTATTTTCATCATGTAAATGACAAAATATGTTTATTTCAGTTCAACTTAAGGTACTTTAAGACAAAATAGGCCCTCGAACATCGAATTTAGGTTTGTAGACACACTCAAAAAATTAGTTAATTTACTTCCTGTTTTCTTTTTAGTATCGATTTATGTACAAAAATTTCTGTGTGAATTTATTTATCAAGGCAATGGAATTTCTGATCAAGTCACAGTAACAATTAACTGAATTTTAGGAGACTACGTAAGTTACGTCTCGAACAACAATTTAGTTTATTTCAACTGTTTAACATCTGAAAATTATACAATATTGACTATTGAGCACTATGAAGGTAAAGTAAAATGTTTGTTTATTATAGTGTCACCCCTAAAGGGCCAGCCTTTTTAGACTTATGAGACACCTTCTTTTTGAGCACATTTACCTCCGGAATCCTATCCTTTTAATGCCAGGCACCAGGCAGGTAGGCTTACGGTAACCATTATTTAACTAGCTGGCGGCTCACCAACCGGCCATATCAGAATGGACCCTGTTTGGATTCGAACCTTCGACCTCCCGCTCCCAAGGCGGATGCCTACACCACTAGACCAAGGGAGACGGTATAACTATAACACAGATCTCAATAAAATAATGATAAATTCCATCCTTTGATTACATATCAGTACCTTTTTGTTCCTGGTTGAAAATTAGTTCAACTAATTGTATGCGCGTCGAGACATTGTGTTATTTTTTGTATGGGCAATATCCCTCCTCTGCGAGATTCTGACCCAAAACGAAAATATCTCAGAATTGCTCAAGACATCACTTAAATAGTTTGACTAGGTTGAAAATATGTTTTTGAAACAAAAGGTAAATGAAACGTAAGTTTTGAAACAAAAGTTACGATTGACTACAAATGGTACCAATTGACTTTTTGAACCGTACGAGTTGACCAATTCGGGTACGAGATGACTAAGGTACGAAATGACTTAGGTAGAGGGTTGATCCGGAAGCATCAAAGATGATTATGATAAAAAGATATACCACAGAGAACATAACATGATATTAATACGTACATTGTATGTCTGAGGTAAAACATACTCAATTTTTTTGTACAGTAGTGAATTTATAAATAATTGCTTCCGGTAAAAGAGAAATTCTCCTTTGAAAAGAGTTCAGATACATTCTACTTTATTTACGAATCACCCAAGGTTGACTTATCAGCTTACCGCTAATGCAATTTGCATACGTGTTCGGGAAATGCCCTTTTCCTTTCTTAACTGATATTCTCACGATCACCTTGGTTTGTAATAATCGCTGAAAGACGATAATAGTCAAGGTTAGTCACTTTGTTCTCGTTACAACTATCCAATATGGCAGAAAAATAACCCGTTACACTGTAAATCGGAACACCTCGCCGCCGAGATCCTCCGATCGGGAATTGTTCCTGACTATTTCTTCAATGGCGGATAATATGTGAAGGGGCTGTTTATAGTATAAATAAAACAATCTGTCTTTGAGCATACTATGTGTAGAAAAATATATCAACATATAACGTAAATGGTTCTGTATGATAATGATTATATAAAGTTTAGCATGAATTATTCAACAAGCATGAAGTGTGTTCGGCAATATACGTACATTCTTAAATGTTTGATTCTGATTGTTGAACTATTTTGTGTCGGACGATTTTCAGATGAGAATAATCAGTTTTCGGTTTAAGAATCAAGCCTCAAAACGCCGGTATTAGATGTCCTTACGGACACCTAAAAACCAACAAATTAAGAAATAGAATTAGCCTTTCATATAATCTTACTGATAATATTCAACTAGTATTGAACTGGCACAATGTGTTTTAATTTTATTAAAACTTTTTCAATCCAAAATTTATGTAGTTTCATATAAGCTCATTCAGTAACTCTATAATAAATACCGGTTTCTGTATACAGTTCATTCTTAGCTTATTTTTCTTTATTTTTGTATCATAATCCACATTGAATTTACTACTTTAACCTAACCTCAATAAAACAAATCTAAGACGGTTTATCACTATTTTGATATTTTTTGCATGACCCAGCCACACATTGGCACATAACAAAAATTAAAATGTAGAGTTTTGTAAATATACAGCTAATATATAACTGTAGATCATGATCGGAGGGATTATGCGCGTGTGGACTGTCCTTACAGATGATGTCTCTGATTATCATCAAGGTTCTATGTTAGCTGACCAGAAATTTGAAACAACTACAGTTTTGATTTTAAGTCTGATTCTATTACCATTTCATACAAGGTTCAATATATCTATAGAACAGAAAAATCTCCTTATCATATTATTGTATACATATTAACAGTGTATCTACTCACCATAGAAAAGATCAGCATAATTCAACTCTACATAGACCTTAATTTTGTGGTCTACAATAGTAGTCTACCCTCTTCAATGTAAAATTTACTCGGAGCAATTCCCTCAACATTGAGGATAATGATACAGGTAGAGGAATCATATTGTTAAATTATCAATTATTTGTAGATACCACAGACCACTTAGGCACAGCAATGGAGCCATAAATTACATAAAACTGACCACCAGACTTTGCAGACTCTGTTTATTGTTTGATGGCTGATAAATGTTGTATCAATTTCCAAATCCTGAAGGTGCAATGTGTGGGAAAAATAAATACATGCAAGTAGTGAATACGTTTTTTTGTGATTGCAATATTTTCATTTTGTTCGAGATTTGTATCTTTTCTTCATGAATGAATTTAATCTTTTACAATATAAAAGTTTATTGTAATCTATAATGATCATTATTGTTTTATAAAATGCTATTCGATGAAGTGATGACTTTTCAAAATATCTGTTTAATATTTCTATCAATATTGCATACGCTTTCCCTTAGACTAAGTCTACTAGTCTGATAAAATCTATGTGGTTTCTATATTCGATTTTTCATGCACTATTTCTAAGCTATTTTATATGATTTTGCTTGTATACTGGGGCAGTTTTACCTGAAATCAGCGCTGGATGGTAGACTGGCTCTAGAACAAAACTGATAGATATTTATTAGTACAAGAGATATTTGAGGCCTGGTGACCAGGCTAGCTTTCACATTAGCATGTTAAGCTATTGTTTTTGTTTACATAATTTCATCTCTTTGCTCTGCAAAATAATATAACGAGGAAATTGTTCGTTAATCTGATTCCAGTTAATTTTAATCGTCTTATTATGGTCCTGGAATTCACTGAACGGTAGATGAACAAAAAGACTTAGGGGTTCTAATATTTCTTATGATGATGTCCGTGCCTTAAGAATAGCCTTAAAAGGGAAGATACTAACACAAAGTCAGGTTTTAAGACAGCAGATCCGAGATGGCTAACACCTAAATCAGCAGTTGAGAGAATCTCTGACTAAGGGCACTTTCAGATTGAATACTTCAAAACAGCTGACAAGCATGAAAGCAAACCATTAAATTTCCTTGATTGTAAGTGCTAATGAGCTACTAATAGAGAAATTGAATACAATTTTGGTCCGAGGCAGTGTCCCAGGATCATATAGTAGAATTAAACAAGTTTTTTTCTATACATATTAAGATAAAGGAATTCACTGAAATTTTAAGATAATATTATCGGTTATGCAAAAAGGAATATGGATTCAAATGTTCTTAATTTGAAAAATATTGCAAAGAATATGAAACATATAAATGAAAATGAATTTACGAAATGTATCACAACAAAGAGACTGATGGAATTCGAACATTCATCATAAAAAACTTACTAATGATGTACTTATTTGCTATAGTAAAACCTGTCCATATCTATGACTCATACACACAAAGTATAAGTTTACTCTTATAATTATGAGATGAATTCAAAACAGTGAACACAGGACTGTGCGCGACGAATATATGTATATAGCCGACACTGTTTTATTCTTTTTGCAATGTTACACGTGATGTGTTGGTTCAAATCATGCCCAGGCAGGGCCCCTAGATCATAGAGTGGATTTAATCAAGTTTTTCTTTGCACAAGTTAGGGGAATTCTTACTTTTAAAACAAACCAAGAATAATTTTAATGATGTACTTTTACTTAGGAAGTTAACATGTTCATATCTATGACACTTGAATACAAAGTATAAGTTTAGTCTTATAATTATGAAATGAATTCTAGTACAATTATTTTGGATAACCAAACTATATGTTTCGACTTTCATAACAATGTACACGGGCCTGTGCATGACGATTAGATACTTTTCTCTGTCGGACTTGTTATGTGCATAACACAGGTAATTTCCATGAATATCGGCATTTTTGGAGAACACGTGCAAATGAGAATATATCAACTAAAAGTAACATTTAGTATATCACAATGGTTATTATATTAATTTATGTGTGAACGTAATTTTTAAATACATACTGTTCAGCTGATAGTGAAATTTGTACCATTAATTTAATTAAACATAGCTGAAATTATGATTGATATCACATTTATATTGCCCATATTCAATGTATTGTACACTTAACCGATATTAGAAACGCAAAGATTTCCCCTGGTGAACATTTTTTTTGAATGACGCTATTGTTTTTATTTCTATTAAAGCTGCTCGCTCTCAGATTTTGGTAAAATAATTAAGTTCTTCAAACTGTATGTAAATAACGTATTTTAGAATATATGGTAATATAAAAGGCTCCAGTATAAATTCTTATTCATGTCAGGTATATCTCTAAATTTCAAAAAAACATTACAAATTCAAGCGTTGCAAACGCGCAATTTCAATATAATCATTTATTACCCTTCCATGAAATTTGCGGTCTTCTGATTGGTCAACGATCCGTAAGTAGATATTGATATTTACGGGCAGCCGGTAATATACACTAATAACCGTCACGCACCCCATGCTGAACGTGAGCTTGTTCGCCGCGTACGCTACGTCAATGTATAAGTCCGTGCTGATTTGTGACGTCACGCAGTGACATTGAGGTATCATAAGGGGATTTGAAGGTCTGGTTAAGTTCAGCCGTTAAATAAATAAAACATACACGGAATCTTTCAATATTCAAGAAAGGGAAGGGTAATATAGTTTTATTTGTTTTTGACGTGATGTATGGGGATATTATTACCCGCCTCGACATAATATTACCCTCGCCTAACGCCTAACGGCTGGTAATATTATGTCGAGGCGGGTAATATATCCCCATATACCCACTTCAAAAACCAAATATATAATAGTGTAGCGGTGCCGTGTAACCGACCTTTTCAATCGATTTCTGCAAATTCTACCTAGATTTTTGCTTATTTTTATTTTAGCCTTTAGTTTTATATGTATGAATAATAATGTCAATGTTTTAGAAAATATTTTTTCAACGGTAACTGAGAGGGAGCAGCTTTAAGTCATTTTTGCGATGTTTTATTGGACATTTGCAAGAATTAGTTTTATACTGTCTTTGTTGAGTATGAAATTTGAATAAATTTGGAACACGATAATACTGTTAAAATAAATATTTTGCCACTTTTGCGTTTCGAACCTGTTGAGTGTACTATCTGTAAACAGCACCGAAAAATAAAAAAGGCATTTTGAACCAAGACCGCATCATTGTTACTTTACAGGCAGTTTGATTATACTTTGTTGTTTCTTTGTAGAATGTACAGACTCAGATTTTTAACTACACTAGCAGAAACTGATATTAAATCTTAGCGCCTTTTTCTGTCTGCAAAAAAAGAGAGATAGTTGAAATAGTTAAACTAAGTACAAATTAATTTTTCATGTTTTCCTTCATTTCTTGTATTACTTAGTAATCATTACATTAAAGGAAAAAAGAGCTTGAATTTGAATGAAATACATATTTTTTAACTTCACTTAAGACTTTCTTGTGATTCATAGAATAAAGGTTATAATGTAATCATGCCCTGTATCTGATAAGCTTGACCAGATGTAGGAAGATTTATGTACGATGAAGAATTTGGGGTCATTGCCAGGGTATAATTAGAATCCTGCTGAGTGCTAACTATTAGTAAGTTACTTTTGGTTTTTCTGGGTCTTCCGGAGTAAAAGGATACAGTGTCTTAAGAATATCATCATCTCAGTGTGGAATTGCTGATTCTTACACACTAAACAACACAATAAATCTTTACATACAGACTTAATTATTCATAATCCAATCTGAGCATCTTTCTGAATTATGTTTACACTGATTATATGCACTTAAATCCTTTTCTTTCTTTTTTATCATTAAGGGATATTTGTTGTATTCTTTTTAAACTTTGAATTGTAAATTTCACTTCAATTAATCTTAACCACATGTCTTCATTTTTACTTCAATAAGTTCAACACATAACAATTTGAGATAACAACAATTCCCATCATCTATGTTGTTGTTTTTGACTTCTCATTAAATTTGTTGTTTCAAAATTTTATAAAAACACATATGTACATCCTTATTACTTTGTTACTAAAAAGATTCTGTAGATAATTTTTGTAATATTGATAACTTTAAAATGTTAATTCCATATACACTGTCATATAGCCGAAACGGTGTAGTCATTCCAAGATGGCGGACACGGAAACATGCCGCAGGTGGGTGTCCTTTACTTCAGCTGATTTCTCGTTTTTAATCCACTTTGTAAAAGTGATACTGGGTCCACGGCCACACAGAATAGAATAAACCTTCACACAGATAATTCAATTATGCACGACATGCATTCAAAACACTAATATTTGTACACAAACGGTACACATAATGTCCGTTTGAAAATCGAATCGAGGAGACGACCATTAATTACCGTTTAAACGCTGATCAGTGCTAAGTTTGGTCCTAGAATTGATAGTTAACAATGTAGAAAAACCTCATTTTGTAGCTATTTGTACCGATTTTCGCTATTTCGTAAAAAGCAATTTTAGTCGATTTTTGACACCCTCTGAAAAAAGTTAAGTAAGACTACCATCAAGTTAATATTTAGTTACATGTAATAACAAATGGTTGAATGGTTTAAAAATAACAAACATCCTATAAATCTTTTATTAATTAAGTAATAGCCAAAACTCAGAGTGATTTTTTAGAAAACAGTGAAGCAATTTCCTCTGTATTCTGAAAAAGAATAACGGGTTCTCCGTGTTTTTTGACTTATTTTAATGGTGGAAATCATAACTTTATAAAACAATAAGTTTTAAGATCTACAGTGATTATAAAGCTTTAAAAATTCGTTTTCCTTTATATTAAAAGTCTAGCACACACCTTTAAAGGTTAATTTTTTCTTTTTCTAGCGGTAGAGCCATTAACTGAGTACATACCTTTAATACACTATATTGAATAAATATTATTGTCACTTTCAAGGTATGTGATATCTTATCATTAATAAAGACACTATAGATTATTTTTAGAGGTTGTTTCTCATAAACTTGGAGTTGTTCCTTCATCAAATATACATAGACCGGCATTCCCCATTTACTTGTGTCTTCTTCCTTCTTCTTTCTTCTTCTTCGTCTTCCTTTTTCGATAATACTTATACATTACGTATATTGGGATGAATGAGGATTGCCTCGCTCACCTAAAAGAATATCACAGTATCCTAGAACCCGAACTGGTTTGGGTTAATATTATAACACAAATTAGGCGGGTTCTATAATGGTTAGTTCTTCCATCCTCAGCTTTATCACTTAAACCGCGCCGGAACAAGAAACCAACGTTACATAACATGCTTCGGTAATTTTATTTTCTTATTTTTAAAAATTAATTATACCTGGATATTTATTTTTAATGTACATTACTATTGCATTACTATAGGACACCTGGCTGACTTGCCATATTGCAATTCTACATAACACTGGCGGACCTACTTTACAAAATCTGTTCAACTATAATGATAACCAATGGCGCAAGCAGGCACCTGTTCCGCTGCGACCAATCCAAGAGTATTAACAGAATATAGGTCTACGTTTTCGCATGCCAGCTCCAGCAGCTACACTAATTTAACTAAAGTTATTTTTTCATTAAATATATTAATAGATCTCTTTAAGACAAAATAAATAAGTGGTTACCCTAATAGTTTATGTTCTAAAATAAACAGTTATTTAAATATTAAGAAAATAAAGAAAATTGTTCTACGCTCAATATAACAAAATTGTATGTATATACTTTTTAAGTTGTACCAGTGGTAATACACTAGTTTATAGGAGCACATAAATTACTGAGCGGGCAACTATAGCAAGCTCCCGGTAAGATATGAGCAATATTAAAAGCACACCTCCACACGTGGCATATGGTAACAATATATGTAAAACTTATGTTACACACCAATAATTATGTTCAAAAAATTTCAAAGTCGGTTTAAAGGCTATCTTCAGCCACTACCCGTCGGCGAATCTCAGTCGTTCCGATGAATTTCTGAACTTTATAACGCACGTAAACTATCAATCATTGGTCAATTTTTATCATATTTCTTTTATTTTATTTATCATTCAATATTCAATCAAAAA
>JAFMSR010000291.1:0-61149 GCA_022818135.1 Saxidomus purpurata | reverse complement strand
AAGCATTGTCTAATGAAATCTTCCAAGATTGTTCAAATCATGACCTCTGGGTCAAAATTGACCCCGCCTAAGGAGTCACTTGATTTTACATAGATTTTTATAGGGAAGACTTCTTGTTTGAAACCACAAGGCCCAGAGCTTAGATATTGACATGTAGTTAACCTCTATCTAGGTTGTTCAAATCATGACCCTAAGGTCAAAATCAACCTACTGGTCTACTTTCTGTTTTTGAAGCTACATCAATGAAATCTAGACCATGTACACAGTTTTGCATGTAGATTTCAACTTCAACAGTGGTTGACCTTGACCTTTTGATCTACTTTCCTGTTTAAGGTACAACAATGTAAAATGTGAACCATTTCAAATTTTATAATTTGGGTGAACTTGCGTGTAAAATTTCCCAATTTGAGAATCAAGGCCTATGACCCTTCACATTTTTTGGAAAAAAAGCCCTGACATAATATATAATGTATGGTATCTGCACAAAAATCAGACTAAAATATTAAATGCCCTAAACTGACCCAGCCACGCAAAAAAGTGCCCTTGTTAGTAACAGCTTCCTTCTATTTTTTAATCTTAGCTGTAGTACTGATATGTACATGTTTAAATGCAGATTTGAACTTTGACTTTTGGCCTTTTTTTGTTTTTCAAGCTAGAGAGATTAACTTTGAACTATTTGTGAAGTTTCGCAGACTTATTTCTTAAATTCCTTTGTCTGGCCTTGAATATGACCTTTTGATCTACTTTCTTGTTTCTTGTTTTGAAATGCAAATTATACTCAGGTGAGCAATATAGGGCCATCATAGCCCTCTTGTTATGAACTTATTTTTGGAAGTGAAAATTGGTTGTTGGATTATAAAATGGGGACACAGGATCACAAAAGTAGAATATTAGATTGTGGCAGGATCCAGAAACCACCTTGCTAACCACAAGATATACCACAAGATATTCATGAACATTGGTTTGAATATAATTTTACATGATAAATTCCCCATTGAAGTTGAAATTTAGCCATCTTAGTGAAAAATGGGGTCATTGGTTAAAATATATAACAAATGTTGTTAACTCGTAATATTTTATAAGCTCTTCATTAATTTAGCTTACCCAAGCACCTGTTTGGACATCCCTTTTCAGTTACCATGTTCTCAATTGTCTTCCTAAATTTGATCAGGATATTTGTTCAGATGAAACACTTTCAGGCAGAAGTAAATGTTCTGTTATATGGTAGACTGAATCCGTTATATTTGCCAAACATTTATTGTGTTAAAGCAACCACTTCCCTTAAACAATGAAAATTGTTATTATACCCCCGAAACGAAGTTTGGGGGGGTATATAGGAGTCATCAGGTGGTTGGTCGGTCGGTCTGTCAGGCGGTCTGTTGCATTTTGCTTGTCCGGAGCATAACTTGAAAACTACTAGTTGGAATTCAATACAACTTCATACAATGGTCAAGCACATTGAGAGGAAGTGCAGTGCACAAGAACTATAACTCCATCTTGACTCTTTACAGAGTTATTGCCCTTTGTTACTTTTCCTTGTCCGGAGCATAACTTGAAAACTACTGGTTGGAATTCAATACAACTTCATACAATGGTCAAGCACAATGAGAGGAAGTGCAGTGCACAAGAACCATAACTCTATCTTGAGTAATTACAGAGTTATTGCTCTTTGTTACTTTTCCTTGTCCGGAGCATAACTTGAAAACTACTGGTTGGAATTCAATACAACTTCATACAATGGTCAAGCACATTGAGAGGAAGTGCAGTGCACAAGAACCATGACTCAATCTTGAGTAATTACAGAGTTTTTGCCCTTTGTTACTTTTCCTTGTCCGGAGCATAACTTGAAAACTACTGGTTGGAATTCAATACAACTTCATACAATGGTCAAGTACATTAAGAGGAAGTGCAGTGCACAGGAACTATAACTCTTTCTTGACTCTTTACAGAGTAATTGCCCTTTGTTACTTTTCCTTGTCCGGAGCATAACTTGAAAACTACTGGTTGGAATTCAATTTAACTTCATACAATGGTCAAGTACATTGAGAGGAAGTGCAGTGCACAGGAACCATAACTCTATCTTGAGTCATTACAGAGTTATTGCCCTACTTTTCCTTGTCGCAGAGCATAACTTTAAAACTACTGTTTGGAATGCAATACAACTTCATACAATAGTCCAGCACAATAAGAAGAAGTGCAGTGTACAATAACCATAACTCTATCTTGACCAATTACAGAGTTATTGCCAAGAACAATATCTCTATTTTAGTTTTTTTTGCAAGGTATTCTGTTACTACGACTTTCCTCAGTTTATAAAGCAGTCTTTCTGGGGTATTAATCACATTTAATGATAGCTCTAGTTTATTTTTAAAGTGGTGATGGTTATGATGTCTTCCCCAGATTCTTTGTAAAAGCAGGGTTGATTGTTAAATTACGATTAAATCATGAATTTTTGTATATACAAAAAAATCGGCGTTGAAATTTTGGTTAACTTTTTCAGTATCGTCAGAATCCTGAAATGAAAGAGGTCTTGCTTGCAACTTACCCAAAAACTTTAGTTGAGGCCAGCCCAAGAGACAGGTTATGGGGCATCGGTATGGGCAGAAACAACCCGAAAGCACAGAACCGTGCCACTTGGCGGGGCAAGAACCTTCTTGGGGAAACCCTGACTAAAGTAAGAAATATACTAATGAAAGAAGAAGGAGTTATGCCAGACACTTATACTTTGCCTTCTAAACAACAAGTTCAAAGTTCTGATGACCTAAAGCTCTCATCTGAATATGAGGCCACGCCATCAAAAACAAAAAAGACATCACAAAGCAAAGAAACACCAAAGAAAAAGAAGGCAGACCCAGAGAAAGAAGGCACACCTTCAAAGAAAAGAAAGACAAAATCAGGCACGGAAGACACGCCTACAATCAAAATAAAGGCAAAATCGGACACAGATGACACACCTTCAAAGAAAAGAAAGACAAAATCAGACACGGAAGACACACCTACAAAGAAAAGAAAGGCAAACTTAGACACGGTACACACACCTTCAAAGAAAAGAAAGACAAAATCGGACACGGAAGACACGCCTGCAAAGATGGAAGACACACCTTCAAAGAATAGAAAGACAAAAACAGACATAAAAGACAAGCCTTCAAACAAAATAAAGGCAAAATCGGACACAGAAAAAACACCTTACAAGGAAAGAAAGGCAAGCAGAGACAGAGACATGGAAGACACGCCTTCAAACAAAATGAGTGCAAAATCAGACAAGGATGGGACGCCTACAAAGAAAATAAAGGCAAAATCAGACATGGAAGACATTAGAAAGGCAAAATCAGACACGGAAGACACTCTTTCAAAGAAAAGGAAGACAAAAACAGACAGAGAAGACAAGCCTTTAAAAAAAATAAAGGTAAAATCGGACATAGAAGATTCGTCATCAAAGATAAAGAATGCAGCCGCTAGTAATGAAGCCACGCCCTCAGAGTCGAGAAAAGTAGATAATGAGAGTGAAAAATCATTAATTAATAAAGAGGAGAAAAGTTCTGATAGCAAGAAAATGAAGGAAGGGTCGCCATCAAATGAAAGGAATAAATTTTCAGAAAGTGATAATGAAGCATCACTGTCAAAATCCTCTGATGAAAAGATGCATTCAAAGGATACACTTGTTTCTTCATCAAGAAAGGAACTTTTTTCGCCATCAAAACATACACAGCATAAAGATTCTCCGTCATCTGAATATGACCACGATGCACATAAATCGTCCTCAAATCTTGATGAAAGTTCTTGATAAGTAACATTGACATGACGAACATCTGTTGCCATCAAGCCACTCCTGCAAATCTACTGAACTTCATTGCTGCAGAGGTAACAAGGACGTGTTCAGATATGACTTCAGAGATTTTTCCGATGAGCAAAAAGAACAAGAAAAAGTAGGATTCATTTTTCATTAAAAATTGAACCTTAGAACGGTGGCCGATGTAATATGATATATATTTAGCTTACTTTAGCACATTATGAAAGGAACAGGACTGATCAGTGATCAGATAGTTTTACGAAGAATTATACAAAATCAGGCCAAAATGTTTAAAAAGTGGCTTTTGGAAAGTGAATTGTTACTGTGTTACTGTTTTATAGCTGTAATCTTTCTACTCTTGAACTATCACAGAAAATATGTATATATAAACTATGTGTGTATGTGTATATATATATGTTAATCATGGACGTACTTAAAAGCTCTGTGTTTTAATTCTTTATTCTGAAATCCTTCAGTAATTGTATACATAAGACTGTTAATGATAAAGATTAGGAAAAGGCTGTGTAGATAATATATTTTGCCGAGAACTCTGATAATAGCACTGTTTGAAACACCCAATAACACTAAATTTATGGAATAAAAAGTATTGAATGTAGCATGTCTCCATCTCCATTTGACTATTTTTGTGGTAGGTATGTGTTACGGCATGTGTGCGTGCGTACGTACGAGCTTGTCCAGATATTAACTTTGTCATACTATGGAGAACAAAAAACGTACTGGCGATGCTAGTGAAATGCAGTTGTAACATTTGAAAAATATCCTCACACCCTCAAAACTCCAAAATTTGAATCAGCTTCCATAAGGCTACGAGTGTTATGAACAGACCTGACTCAAATCTGTTATGCCCCTGTTTCTAGGATCCTCCCCCGCGGGTATGGGTAATGAACTCGTTCTCAAAGTCATTTGCTGAAGTATCGTCTGCACGCTTTTCTCACACCTGAGTGAAATACAGATTACAACAGCAGTAAATTCCACAACTTATTTTTTGTTATTTACAATTATTTACAAATGTAAATAACTTTTAGTCAATCTCGCTACGTTTATGAGATTTTTGTCTGTTTATCACAAAGCATTCACAATGCGTAAGTGCGCGTTACGCAAAAGAATCGATTTGCAATTTCCCGTGATGATTCTAGAATGTTGCTACAACATAGCCAGTTAATGGCCTCATTCTAGCGTATTTATCCAACAATTTTTCAATTAAGTGTCAACAAGTGGCAATATAACTATTATCTGTAAATGCGTTGATCATGTCTATGTCTGGTGTCGCAGCTTGCCGAAATCACTCCATGAGATTGGAAGGAAGAAAATGGAACAAATATATACAGTGGAGTGCCACAAGTATTAACGTTACCATGTAAATCATTAGTACTGGAACTTTAGACCATTTTAACCAATGTGTTTCTGCACTGCGTCTGTAAACATTTTATTTGGCATTTTTAGTTTTACATTTTACTCCTAATTGGTCTACGTTTATAGAAAACACTTCTGATGAAGAAAAGTATTTTGAAAGCTGCGGTCAGCTTCCACAACTAATTGGTTTCCGGAGAAAACTTGCGACTATCGTATCATTTAATCTTACTCTGAAACAGGCCCTGTATTATTATTAAGCTTTAATCTTAGAACACAATTATTTGGTAGCGCGGCATTGACTTTTTATCGTATGATATAGTACAGTTTAGCATGGCTTCAGTCACATTTTGCATTTTAAGCAGCATCTAGACTTGCACAGCCATATCATTAGTCTGCTTATTTATAGATTTTGATCAATGAGTCCACTTAGATTTTACGACGTTTATGTATTTATGGAACTTGCCTGTAGACGTATGTCAGAAAGCCGTTCCGTCGTAAAACATCGCCGAGCAAGCTGGTCGATGGAGACCCTTTGTTTGTCCCACGAGAGTTCATTACTAGCATCAAAAGAACACGGTGTCGTTTTATTAACACCATGGTCATCAAGAGATGATCTCACTTAGCTGATGCTTGCATTTTCCAAGCATTTATTGAATATTGATTTACAATAAATACAAAGTATATCCGAATCACTAAGGTTGTCAAGCACCGGTGTGCGGAAATGTGCCTGTCCTATTCGTGTTTCATTGCTGTGAACGTTGCAACTATTAAACAACATTTACAAATTAAAAATTTCAAAATGTAGTTTGAATCATTGTAACGAACCACTTGGAAATCATAGACGCGTTACGATTTCACAGGTCGTGGGACTTGATCGAAGATGCATTGGTCCTAATAGACTAGTGTTGACAATACGACATTGGAATTCGCCCACATTGCAAAGGAAACACACATACAGGGATCATTGAACAACCACTTGGTTTTCCAGAGTAACTTGGCCTTTGTCCGGTAATAAGTTGTATTGCTACCTTTCTTGAATCGACTGGAATACGCCATGCATTGGCAGACAGTGCAATGGTTCCTGAAGTGGTAAAATGTCGGCGATGTGGGCCACGTCAATATATTTCAGCTTTTATCATTAAATTTGTTTTGGGGGGTTTTGTCGGTGAAAGGTCAAGATGTCATTTAGACTTTAGTACCGTGATAACTGTGTCCAGTGAAGAGGAGTCCTCTAGACCTTTTTCATTTCGTTTACTTTATAAGCAGATTAAAAAATATCTTCAGTTGTTTTTATGATCAGTCTATCTATTCATTCACCACCCTATCATATTTGAAAACTTGACTGACATTGCAACACTAGAACAAGCGTATCATGTCATTTTTATGAATACAATTTTCAGGCTTTGCTTTCGTAAAGAATGGTTTAACTAAGTTGTTACTTTTTAAAGAATGTTTCATGGGAAATGGAAATTTAAGACCTTTTCTCTTTATATCATAAATACATTGGATGCTTAAGTCTACCCGGTCGTTAAAAAAGTATAAATCTTCAACAGTTGCGTAAGTTACCACGATGTTTGAGTCAATATTTGCTATCGTCAGAGATAGTGTGTCAAATCTCGCAGGATATCGTATAAGACGTGATGTGGGAACAGGCTAATTATTACCATCTTTCACTCCTGCCTCATCTTTGGTCAATAAGGTTATCTTTGAGTTGCCCGAGTTTATCGGATGAGAAGACGTTAAGTTCTCACACTTCTTTGATTATGTAAGGGAGGGATGGTGAAAAGACACTTTGTTATCACCTTAACATTGATTTAGTACTGAAATCTCGTACTATTTTCGTTTTTCTGCATTTTCTTTAACGTTATATTTTCCTTCTTGTTTTCATTTAAAGATTTAAATATTACCAATGTTATTTATATTACTGGTTGTGATTTGAGAAATGATTTCAAACAATCAAATCGCTATGGAGAATTTATGTTGTTTTTGCAGGCTTTCATTCGTGCTTCTTAAAGACGAGATGTTTTAAGTAAAAGTTATTTCTCTGAATTTAGGAATTTGAAATTAGTGTCTACTTAAGTATAGATATACCATTTACAATTTCAAACAGCTACACACAGAAGCAGACGACAAATTCAATATCGTCTGATCAGGTTTCAAGTTGTTCAGGTCTGAAAAGCATCTCTATTTTCGAAATATACTTGCCTAAATTTGAAGTCAGAAGATATTAGATGGTCAAAATTTAGGTATAAATGCGATGAGAGTCGTCCACATCCATGCAATTCAGTTACTTCAAAATTGTGTTAATTTTTGGACTGCCCTTGGTATCTTCTCTAACTCAATCCATATAACATGATATTTTAAATTCGTAATTATGTGGTGATAATTTGAGTATTTGCAAAAATCTTGTGTTAAATAATGCAGAAAAAAAAGGAAATACAAATACTAAATTTCCATGAGACTGATCTATAATGGAAAACATTTTGGCGCCGCTGAAATATGAATCGGGACCAGCCTACCTGATCTGGTTTTTAATAAGTGTTTGCTTACAACGAGATATCATAGTGACATGAAAACATCGGTACAAACGCACGCTCTTTCCATAGTAACAGTATTGGTTCGTATCTGTTGACAAACACAGCACGCTTTTTCGCTCAGGAAATAGTGTTACGGAAAAGGATTCGTTCGCTGTGATGTTCATAGAGTCTGGAAGTCTTTGAAAGAATTTTTCTGTTAGACCGCACCTATACATATGGATATCATACAGACACATTGCTTTTTTTAATATCTCCGCAATGCTTTAGAATTTAAAAAATGTAACATTATCGAATTACTCGAAAAGTCTCTCGACTGCAAGAATAGACAAAGAATATATACACTTCAGTTTGTGATTTTATACAGTTTGACAAGTTATCTTCTAAAAGTGTTCTAATATAATATACTATAAGGTTTGTGATTTTCTTAATCATTCCAAAACCGCCTGTCTTTGCTTTATCCAAGGAATACATTTCACTTTCACTTTGGACAATAACAAAGCGTTAATTGCTAACACTTGTTTCGTATAATATTGCAACAACTTTTAGTTTATTGCATTATTTATCAATAAATCTTCAATTTGTGATAACGGATGGACAAAAATTGTCAATAAGTGCATCTCTTTTTTCGCGTCGCGCCGTGGGACGCTGTACCAAGCAGCGAAAAGCAGTCGATCGCAAGGAAATCTAGCCTAGTGGATGCTAGCTTTTGATTGCGGCATCGTGTTGAAGCTATTTTTGCGTAAAATGTGCAGTCAATAATCTTTTTAATACAACAGTGCCTCATAAATATTTTACGATCAGTGAATAGTTTAACGTATTTTAATGACGGATGTTTTTATTAGTAACATAAAAATGTGAGAACAGAAATAAAAAAAAAATTGTAACAGCGCGAGTGAAATATTGTTTAATTACATTTGAGTCAAGATAAAATGTGAGGTTTAATCATGAATGCTAAAAGGGAAGACAAGGGTGAAGGGGGCGATCCTCCGGGAGGGGAAAAGAAAACGGAAACTGGAGGTAAAGAGGTGAATCAAAGTGAGTCGGCATTTCCGGCGAAGAAACCAGGATTTTTTAAAAACCCAAATAAAAATAATACTGCTTCAAACGAAGCAAATCAGTCACACGCGCAAGGAGGTTCAGACATCCAGAAAACCAAGCACCACACGCCAAAAGAAAATAAACCCGACAAATCAGCATCCACCGGAAGTGAAGAGTCCGTGTCTAGCTCCGGAATTGATTGTGGGGTCTCAGAAAAGACGGATTCTATTTTTGACTCGGGTTCAGTCGGGTCCGGCTCGAATTCGAACAATCGGCATGAGGGCCAAGACCGTGTCATCAATTTATGTGTTCGAGGAGAATGGATTTTACTGGACCAACACCTCAGAAGTATCAGACGCGCTCATCCAAGCTTGGGCAGACCTGAACAGGTAAGTAAAAGTTTGCGTAGATCGGAATCACGTCAGTCACGTGTTAAAATAGTCTGTTATATGATTCTGTAACGTTCTGAATTAAAGTACCTGTTAAAGCTATAATTCATGTTTGATAAAAAATAATCTGTAAGTTGATGTAAATACTTTAAAACACATTTTTTCCCTTTTAAGAACAAACTATAAAAAAACTACAGTAGTGGATTTTGATTTCAAAGTAACTTGCATCTTTTTTGAACCGTTTGAAGTATAGAAAATGTATACATGAAGTCGCAGGACCACAATTACAAGTAGCTCTAATTTTACCCAGAAAGATGTCTTACCAGCGGAAATGATTTTATTTTTACAAAAAAAAACATTCTAATTTAACTTCTTAAATCGATGCACATGATAGAGATATAGCGCAGTATTTTTTCAATGATATTGCAAAAAATAAGAATTCAAAGGCGTTCTGTTAACTCTTTTTCACTTGAATACAACGGTCAACATTGTTTTAGAGTGAATAGAACATGGTTCTATCATTATCCTATCAGTAAATTAATTTTTCTAAATCAGTAAAATCAATGTAATCCTGGGACTTTAAGTATGAAGCCTACACTATTCGTGTATCGTGACCCCTATATGTCTATCAAAATGCGTTGATTCACTAAGATATTAACAAGAGTTAATGAGACGAAAATATTATTTGTGACGTCATATGTTTTAGGAGTGTCAATGCCTTAAAAATAGTTTATTTATACATGTCAAATTCAGATGAAGTATTAACACAACAGTAAATACGTATCAGCTAAATTTGTAAAAGATCTGCGAGATTTTTTTTGTCTCAAAAACTGAAGTATTGGAAGAGTACGGAGTAATTTTCACAATTACAGAAAATGAGGACCCCCTTTGAAAACTAAATACTAAGTATGACGAAATGTCGATAAAAAATTATCCGAAACCGTGCTGAGTAATACAGGTCAATGATCTTTTAATGTATTAGTTATTATCATTTTTTATTGTAACAATGGCAAAACATTGTGTTTCATTACATATTTAGCACATTACGCAGTTTGTCTGTTGATACAGAGTTTTTTTATTTGCATAAACTAACAAGAACACCATTAGATCGTGCAATGCAACTTATTTAGCTGAAACCACGAGTGAAATACAATTAGACTTGAATTGAAATGGAAAATATTGCATCCGGGCTATTTGCTATTGTCTCCGGAAATACTCTGACATTTGGATAGTGTGCACACAATCACGAGTAACCCAAAATTGATTACATCATTGTGTTTACCTCGAGTTGCTATCAAACCAGACGACTATGATAGACGACTGATATTGAAATATTCATTGCGGGGGATTTGTAATGATTAGTTTATTCTACTAATGAAATGATTGTAACTTGAAAATGAAGTAATTGAAGAAAAAGTTATATTAGCCTAAAATATGACCATACTCAATGATTGTCCAGTAAGATACTTAAACGCACGATGAATACTTTGAAAATGTGTTAGAAACAACCACGCCCAGTAACATGTATTTCCCTTATTAGCAGGTAAAACTATAAGCGGAAACCTTACAAAAATCAGCAGATATCTGATTAGAAAAATCAAAACAATATTCTAGTCTAAGAGCTAAAGGTGTTCAAGCAGACAGATTCATATATCTAAGTTATAACTTAAGCAATAACGTATACATTTGAAAAAGAAAATTAACCAATTTTAAAGGCCTTCTTAAAGCTTATGAGGTCGTGCTGAATGGCAATAGATCTATCATTTTAATGTCGCAATGAGAATTATTTCAGCTTTTAGGTTAGCATTGAGTTAAAATCATTTAAATTAATTGTTGGTTTTAGCTGCTTAACTTTCCGCCATGGCTGCCTCCCGGAAATGTACTTCCGGAAGAAGAAATTGCGGAGGTAAAAAAAGTTAATTTAACATTTGTATCACTCGTTTGACTCATTCATCAGGTGTAATGGAATGGATCAATCATTGGTGTTCGAAGATATTTCTGAATTTGAGTCATACTAAAATGTTTAAGTCTTACATGCTGATGATATTGTTATTATGTCTGAGTCAAAGGAAAGTACATGTATTTAGAAAAAAAGAGTCTTGTTCTTGAAATGTCCATCTATCTAGATACTGTAGCTATTGTTTATAGTCCCGACTTACCCATGAACCGTCAAGTCTCGATATCACATACTCTTCTCACGATAAACAGATTAACGTTAAACTTTGTTTTTAACCTATATATATACAATGAGTCAAAATCAAAAAAATTAGAACTACAATTTGAGCATCATATATACTAGAAAGTTATATGGCATAAAGAAAGAAAATGTCACTATAATTGTTAGATTTTAGGGGACGAATTTCATTTTGTACAGTAGGAATAATAGCTAATGCAGTTTTATAATCTTAGAAAACTTCTTATAACGAAATACTACTTATCAAGACCAAATGCAGTAAACTCCGTATATAACGGCTCTGGATATAGCGAAATTCCGGATATAAGAAATAAATTTCCTCTGCCTGAGTTTCTTTTTTTCTTTATCTTATATAAAATGAAATATTAATATAACAAACACCGGATATAAGGAAAACACATGAATGGTCCCAAGGAGTTTGTTATAAACGGAGTTTACTGTATCTCGAAATTCATGGAATTAATGACACCTTTGCTCGCACTTCCCAAGACTCAACCTCAGAGAAAATTGTGTAACCAAACAATCTCCCCGCTGAGCTAAATTCTAACATTTTAAACGCAGTGGCTAATTAAACAAATCATGAAAAAGACTTGAGACATCTGCTTTAAGATGTACTCAATAACTTATCTGCAGTATACCACTAAAATACACGTCATGGTATCCTAACAATTTGTCTTGTCTTACTTTTTTCCAGACATTTTTAGTAGAAATCTTAAGCTGCTGGTCTATTATCTTTCGTAGTTGTGTTTCTTTGTGCCCCATATAGGCAAATATAGCGTTGTTCTAAGGGTGAAATAATAAAAGGAAACTTTCCCCTCTGTATATTCATATCAAGTCGAATAAGTAATGTCTAAAGTCCATTGATCTATTTTCATAGAAAACTGATCTGTCTCTGGACTGCCGTCTGGTTTTGCTGTCGTCCTCAAATCACACAAATTTCTAACATTAACTGTGATAATTGGAGACGAGGAAAGTGATGTTTAAATTGGACACGGCGCATATTGCCCTTGAGAAAGAATGAATACAGACGATCACGTGACCTTTGTTTACATTTACCTAAAATTCTTCCATCTCATTTGATATTTCAATCTCTTAAACCGATCATATTTCGGGTAGCAAATTTCTGGATTTAACGACATGTAATAATGTTATGTCACCTTTTACTTCTTTGCCTGCAGAGATTTTGGACTTCATGGTAGTAATATTGTTGTTAAAAGTAATGCCACAATAGCGAGACTGTAGTATAAATACTGTAGACAACGGAAAGATGTTGACTGGAATATGGTTGGTAGAGGGTATTGAAAGAATAAATTCGTACATACAATCTGACATTCATTTCTTCCGTCATATCATGTTGTAGTAATGTTTGAATTCAGCCTAATAGAACCTCCTAAACTATGTCTTGTGTAATAGATAATGTATTATGTCAAGTTGTCCTACGCCCCCACTGTAACCAATGGATAAACTGTCTGTATAATTATTACTTTACGTTTAGTTAGCGGGAATAAAACACTGAAAAAGTGAGATGCAAAGGAAATGTCACGAGATAGGAAAATAATAATCTAATGTGATTGGTCGGCGATACGTGGTAATTTTCTCATACTCTGATTCATATCATTCCTCTCGAAAAAGTCATTTATATTGTGTTACATCGAGATTGTTGTGTTATGATATTTATTTAATTGACCATAGTCGAAGATAAGACGAAATTGATACATTTATCAATGATAAGTCAGAGAGACCGTGTCACGTGACGTATTGATGAATTTAGAAAAATGTCGCGTTAGCACTTTGGATGATAAATTACTTCAAGCTTTTACATAACCAAGAAAGAATTTATAATACCAAGAAAATATCACACCTACATGTACAACAAAGACCATTAGATGTTCGTAAAACATTCCTTATGTTGCTGTTAGAAACGAACGTACGAGGCATTTGTGTCAATGATATGTCAAAATTTTAAAAAAATAAATAAAATGCTGTCCGTGAAGATGCGACAAAAATATGAAAGGAATGTATCCGTCAACATTGTTTTAGACCACACCTCTGTTTTTTCTGTAAAATTGTTTATTCTGTATACGAGTATTTATAGTGCTTATGTGTCTTTAACTGACTGGAAAGAAACCGAAGATTTGCTGTTGAAAGAAGTTTATGTTTTGTGGTTTAACCATTGTCATTTTAGAACTTTGTATTGACTTTGCGACCAATGAAGACTATCGAAAGCTTTATTATCCACGATCAGGCTCAATAATACCGATTATGCTGTAAAATTCAAAGCAACTGGCTACATAAATTTAAAAAAAGAGAGCAAAATTACGACTGAAATTGCAATAAATTCTTTGTTTTATAATTTACAACTTTAAATGCATTTGGAAAGACTGATGTAATATTTTGTCATGGACTTCGAATACAATTTTGGATGGAGTAATAGTTTATCAAGAAATCGACATTTAGTGTATTGCTGTGTGTCCAAGAGTATCATAGTAATTGCAAAGCTGACTTATATGCCGTAAAATTCAGTCGTCTGTGCTTTTGAAACAAAGCTTTGCTAAGACATTCGAACCAAAATTCCCATAAGGACATAGGTGACATTCTTTTTTCTATTTCGTTATAAAGCCGACACATTGTTTTCCTTTTGAAAAGTATAGTTGCCTTTTGCTTTTCTATAGTAACACATTAGGGTGATATTAGATCGAGGCGGGTAATATATCCACGTAAACGAAATAAGAATTTAATAACCCTTCCTTGTCTCAAACAGAAAGATTCAATATCTTTTTGTAATTAGTTAATTCGCTAGCCGTACGCACAAATTTAAATACTCTGACGGTAACTCATTGTCGCCAAATTACGTTACTAATTGACGTCGAATATCAGAACGTGAATTGTTAGGCCAATGATATAAAACTTGTTTAGATATCTTGTTAGAGAAGGAAAGTTACGGCCGTTAAGAAAACATCACTAACAATACGAAAATATGGATTACCGACGGCTGCCCACCGGAGTTTTGTCTGCTTCGTAATACGGTATTTTGTTTTCAAAAAAGGTCACTTCTATATGACAAGTGGGCAAAACTTTTTGAATACCGCCACATGCAACATCGCCCGTCTCTCTTCGAGATTGATTCCATCTGTAATGAGTCTCGAGAGCGATTAAGTTGTAAATTTAGCATATGAATAGATTTGCTAAGGTCAATAAAACAGTGACACAAACTATCCGTATTGTGTGTGTTCAGCTAAAATCGTTACACAGAGTCAAAGGTCACCAGTACAGGACTGGTCTAACTGTATAATCAAATTAAAAATTTGCAGTAAATGTCAATGATTCATAGTAAATTTCACAAAAGTCGCCATGTAATGTAAATTTTACAAAAAAAAGTCAGTTCCATATTAAATGTAGGATCAGCACACTTAACATCACTTTAAATAAATCGGAATGAATAACACAAAATTATTTTCATTTAGAATTAATCCAATTGGATTCTTTCTAATTAGTTCCAATTGGAATACCGGTAATCCAATTGGAAAAATTCATTCCAATTGGACTGAATCCAATTGGAACTTCCAATTGGAAGCCTGAATTCCAATTGGCGAGTCCAATTGGAAATGAGAATTTTATTGCTATTTTTAGAATCCAATTGGAATATTTATTTTCCAATATCTTTTAGAATTTGATTTTTGTGTTTGTCTTTATAAGTTATTGAACGAAAGGTAGAAATTATTTATTCCAATGTAAAATACGATAAATCAACATACTTATATTACGAATAATTATTATAGTTTTCAATGTAGTTTTTGGAAAATTTTGGAATTCCAAAAATTCGCTGGAACGTGTTTAGCTCTATTCCTAGCGAGCGTAAACACATATCCAATATATTCGACATAGGGCACATGGATGGGAAATTTCAAATGTATATTATACATGCCTGGTACATTAATATAAATTTCTATATGCAGTGAAATCGTGCAACATTGGTCAGCTGTATGTTTTCAAACTACTCAAATTTAATGTAAAAGGTAATTTTGAGTAACGAATGCCAAGAAAACATCATATATATAGAATAGAAGTGTGGGTAATTTAGTCGGAATTTTCAGTTCTTTTGCTGTAATACTTTCTGTAATCCTGCAGTTTTGAACGCCCCATATTTGAATGATGTTGTCAGGAAAAAGGAAGAAATAGGTCATGAAAAAGTCTCGTTAGCTTTATATCAATTGTCCGTTAAATGAGCTATGCTTCAGTAGTTATGAAGTAAAACACATTTTAGTAAAAGTTATGAGTGTGTTAGCGCTATTGCGTGATTCCTGACAACATAAAAGGCTTTCATTTAATCAAAACACATCTAGAAGATTTCGAACTGAATCGTTACAGTTGTATCAACACAACCATGCCGCGTGCAGTTCGGAAATTGATCGTTTATTTGATAGTTTATCTGCCAGTGATTTTGTCTTTTCACTGCCCACTCAGAGTGTAGCAAAGCCGATGGTGCGCTATCGGTAAACACTGGTTACATGGTTTTTAAATTACATACAGCAAAAGAAAGATATTGGACCCATCCAGTGCTATA
This sequence comes from Saxidomus purpurata, assembly GCA_022818135.1. NCBI lineage: Eukaryota > Metazoa > Mollusca > Bivalvia > Venerida > Veneridae > Saxidomus > Saxidomus purpurata. The sequence goes on along the minus strand of JAFMSR010000291.1, from coordinate 45,263 downwards.
ACTTTGCCGGAAGTGAAAACAGAATTTGATTGATTGTTTTTAATTGGACCCTGAAATATATGATGACAGAGTGCTAGTGAGTGAGTTGATTATTTATCTCAAATGTTCTATATTCTGTTTTCCTGGCAAATATTAAGTATCGATCTACACGCACTAGATGGAACGAACTTTCTACTTTGAAGTTGTGACATATAGATACCTTTACATCTGTGCACTTGTGGGCGATTGCACTTTACAGTTACCTTTGTCTTGCAAATATCTCTGTATGAATTTTCCGAGTTAGAATCGATCTAATTATAAGGTATCAGAGAAACATAGAAAAGAGAGATACGCAGCTTCAATTTTTTCCCTTGAAATATCATGGGTAACAATGGAAACTCTCAAAAATTGTAGCAGCTAAAACTGTTATATTTTACACATATAGCCCATACATGTTCTTAAAATTAAACGTTTAATCTATAGCTGCTGAGACTTCCAAACAAAGGGGCCAGGTAGAAACAAAACTACTATCAGCGATTTGTCATTAGATGTAAACAAAGGGGCCAGGTAGAAACAAAACTACTATCAGCGATTTGTCATTAGATGTAAACAAAGGGGCCAGATAGAAACAAAACTACTATCAGCGATTTGTCATTAGATGTAAACAAAGGGGCCAGGTAGAAACAAAACTACTATCAGCGATTTGTCATTAGATGTAAACAGAGGGGCCAGGTAGAAACAAAACTACTATCAGCGATTTATTAGATGTAAATTGTTACCAGACAGACATTCCTCATGACAGTAAAAATGAAATATATACTGCAAAAATGACAATATTTTTTTTGAAGCTAAAATTAAATGTTTAAGCATATCTAAATTTATCTGATAAATGGTCAGTAAGTTTTATTTGCTACACATGTCATTAGTGATTGAATTCATATTGGCTTTGTTATCAATCTAATACATCTGGCTGAAGCCCAATAACAAGGCCATTATGAATTCAATTGATTAATTACAATATGATTTATTAACTATATAATATTTTTGCAATATGTCGGTAAATTTTCCTAATCGGTATCTATGTAAAGAAAATAGTTTCAATTTTGGCGAAACATTTAAAAAAATGCTAGATTTGATGCAGTTGTTTCAAAATGACGTCCAAAACTACAGAAAAAGGGGTCCTGTATTGGCCAAAGAAATCGTCTAATCTGATTGGTTAGATGACGTATTGGCCGAGATTTTTTATCCATATTGGCCCTGGTCAAGTTTTTCCCGTATTTTCCGAGTTTGTGTATTTATTGGCGAACCTTCTATACCATATTGCAAGAATAAGTTAACCAGTATCACGTCAGACTCTAATATTATATAGTTAAATAATAATACAACATATTAGTGTATCAGTAGGATTTAATGCGCTGGACTAATCTTTACATATTCAGATCAAATATGATGATATCGAAGAAAAAGGCCGTGGTTGATACTACACACCCTTCGAAATAGTCATATTGATTTATGGTCAAGAATGAGGCTTAAATCACACTAAGTTGTACTGAGTGATTTCTTTCCTTGCAGATATAAATGAAAGTATACGCAACAGAAATGTTGGATTTTCAACTTTTTGCTAGGATAACCAAAATAGATTTTTCATTTTTACAGATTTCCACTATATTCAATGGAAATGAAACTGTTACACAGACTCGTATCCATGTATTTTGTTTACAACTGTATTTCGTTAATTATGCTAAAAGAGTGATTAGTGTTTTTCTTAAAAATTATGATGGTCACTTTGAACGGTCATATCACGTTAATTAACGTTTCTTAAAACTAAACATCTGAACTAGCAATACACTATAAGATATTGCTTACATGATTCAATACTAGTATTTAACCTGTTATAACCACTATTTAAGAACATATTGTATATTGTTTCAGGTTTTTCTGTAACTTTATGTTGAACCGCCTCTATGCCAATAAACTATTTGGCTTGATTTTAAGTACGTTATTCTTTACATGCAAATATGAGCATATGTTTTTATCTTTTCCAAACTAAATCATATGACAATAAGAATATTGTCGAATCTACTTGTGTATTCTGATGAAATTTCGACTACTTATAAAAGAGGTAATTGTTAAATCGTTCTATATTAAAAAAACAAATTTTATGTGATATTTCACTATTCCCAACACCACATAGGTTTTTTTCTGTTCTGCTCAACCTAATCAATATAGAATAAAACTAAACGACCAAACACATGAAAGTGTGTACATATTTAGAATAAATTTTGGGTGAAATTTGATGCAGCTAAAGGTAAATGTCAGATTTCTTATGAAAAATGTAATTTTTGAATACGAATCCAATTTCAGTTTAGTTCAGTAGTTCACAAGAACTATGTAGTAAATATTTAGTTGGTCTATTGCCAGTTTTAAACTTGAGTTGCAGATATAACAACTCTTCCTATTTTTTATTAATCTAGGTTTATTGAAATTGTTCATTGTCCTTTAAGCATGTTTAAATGCATACTAGTACGCAATTTGTATTTCTAACCAAAGGAATTGCCAAATACGGTTAATCAAATCACTGAAAAAAAATCGGAAATAAACAAGACTTTTGTTTGCTGTTGTTGTGTGATCCTAGCTATACTTTTCCAACGTCGTTAGGGTCCAGCTATGACGTCATGCAAAGCATGTTTAGTGTAAAGTGGTCAACGCTTAATTCACATAAAGGACTAGTCATTAAAGTGTCATGCTATCAAGGTTTGTAGAAGTGCCTAATGCTTGTGCAAACTATCCACCTAGTTAAACACACACAAACCAGTGTCAGTGACAAAAATCCTTTCATTACAACAAACCTTTTCACCATATAGTATCTGGAGCTCTTTAACCAGTATGTTGGTATTTATATGCCCCGAAAACTAAGTGTTAGTGGGTATACTGGATTCAGCTTGTCTGTCTGTCTGTCCGTCCGTCCGTCCGTCCGTCCGTCCGTCCGTCTGTCTGTCTGTAGACGGAATCTTGTGGACACTAAATCTCCAAAACCCATGGTCAGAATTGAATTATACTTCACAGAAGTGATAAGTACAATGCCTAGTTGTGCATGGTCTATGTTTCGGATCACTAGGTCAAAGGTCAAGGTCACAGGGGCTCGAAAAAGTAAAATATTGTGGACGCTAAATCTCCAAAACCCCTGGTCAGAATGTAATGATACTTGGCAGAAGTGATAAGTACCGTGCCTTGTTGTGCATGGTCTATGTTTCGGGTCATTAGGTCATAGGTCAAGCTCACAAGGGCCCGAGATAGTAAAATCTTGTTGACGCTAAATCTCCAAAACCCCTGGATACAATTTAATGATGCTTCACAGAAGTGACAAGTACGATACCTTATTTTGCATGTTCTATATTTCGGGTTATTAGATCAAAAGTCAAGGTCACAGAGCTCGAGATAGTAAAATCTTACGCGCTTTTAATCGCCAAAACCTCTGGTCACAATTTAATGATATACTACAGAAGTGATTAGTACGATGCCTAGTTGTGCATGGTGCACGTTTCGGATCACTAGGTTAAAGGTCAAGGTCACATGGACTAGAGATAGTAAATTCTTGTGCGCTCTTAATTTCTTAAACCCCTGGTCACAAATTAATGATACTTCACAGAGGTGAAAGTACCATTCCTAGTTGTGCATGCTTCAATAATTAAAGCATCAGAGGTTACATAAATTTTATATACCGTGTCAGTGGGGTTTTCATCACCTTCAGTGATAGTTCTAGTTACACTTTATAATTGCCTTTATTTTTGTGTGTTTCTATGCCAATCAATGAAGAACATCGGTATCTTTCGAGATCTATGGTTGTCTTGAAAAGTAAGCAGAATTAAACAGCTTCCTTAGTTAAACCCGTTATGTCCTTAACATGTTTGACGATGCTGTTTTTTTATGAATTTACCTGCCAATGTGTCAATACTTCCATTTAAAACAAATACAAGTATAACAGACATCTTTATGCAAGTTTGAGTGAGTGCGTGAAGTAATGTAAACTTGGTATTATTTATTTTTCTTTTTTCAGTTGGCATCAATAGTTTGTCCACAAACTTAAACATTGTCGCGGGCTATTTAATGTCAATAGTTTCATTAGTCTGATCGAATAAACATAATCAATTTCATTTAATTACTTGTAGTCGATGCTTTTGGCGAGTTGTCCAAGTGAATGAGCAGATATTTAAGTGGTATCTAACAGAACTTTGGCCTAAATATTGTTATTTTTTGTCTTTTCTCTCCAATGATAGACTGCTTCATACATTTTTGACGGATTTCAATATTGTGCAAAATTTGTCTCACATTTTATGTCATTTTAATGGTACATAGACTTTTTTTTTAGAAATTTCTTGAATTCAGCAAAACATGTCTAAATAATCACTCTTTGTAATATTACATTTTCTCAATATGCACCTAAAACAAATATTAAAATGTTTGTTCTTAAAATTTTGATAAACTGCGTTTAATCACGTCATTGGTTCATAACGAAATAATAAATATTCTATGTAAATAAAAGAATGCGATTAAAAATTTAGAACTTAAAAGAGCACAAAAGGAATGGCTTTTGGACAAGAATTTTCATCAATAAATCGCTATTTAAACATGCATTATAATTGTCTAGAATTAACGGTAGTCGAAACTCGGAAGACCTGTTCAAATAAATATAAAATAGGTGTACATCGGGAGTTTTGTGACAACGTTTGGTCGGTTTAGTACAAAATCAACGTGCATGTTTACAGATTCTAGATATAGACAATAGAAAAAGTGATATTCTGAACGGTTATGAAAGTTTCAAATGGATTTGAAGTGGCTCATATCCTGCGCGCCGGTTTACGTTTTATGGACCGCTTTTTTGTGGGACAACAGCATCACAAATAATCTGTGGAAAGGAAATAAAAACAAAAAGGAATAGTTATAGTTACACGGAATAAAACAAATAACCTGGGGTACATCAATATATCACAATTTATGACATTGCAGAAAATTGCTCGGGATCATTTTTTATTGATTCATGGGTTATTTTTCAAACATTTAGAGAACTAGATCAGTTAAAATTAACTCGTGTATAATTATTAATTTATGGAAGTGTTATTTGTATGTGTATTAAATGATATGAATCCAGGAAATCATGTTTGAGGGGTACGTATTCCTTGACGAGAATGAGGAGGTCTACGAAGACACGGAGGTTCGTATAAATTATATAGGGGAAAGTGGTTAGTTTCCATGTAATATAACTATTTATTTTATGTTTTTCGGTGGTTAATCGAAATATAACGGTGTATTATATCCCGATAAACTCACTGTCCACTCAGTGAGAATTATCTAAATCTGTTACCCGGATTAACGTCAAAAAGTATACCGAGCGTACTGAATGCCGGAAACCATATGACGATGACGTCGTTAGAAAGACGTCATGTTTGCGATGCTTTCTGATGACGTTTCCCGCGAGTTTCAACACTATATTGAAATAAACTAAGCAAAAGTAGAGTTTGAGATATAAAATAAACAGAAAAATTGTTGGTATCGATGTAATATCACAATAATTTCACTCGTGAACACCAAAAGTAGTTATTGTCACTCGTGGCTGCGCCACTCGTGAAAATATCACTTTTGGTGCCAACTCGGTGAAATTATAACGTGATGTTATACCGAAACCAACAATTATCCTCTATTTAATTTCACTTAGTGGGCACCAAAAGTGATATTTTCGGGTGAGAAAATAATATTTTCGTGAGAGAAAATAAATACTTTTTATTGTTCAAGCGTTAAATTAACGTGATATAACATATCGGAAAACAACATGTTTTTTTCTGTTTATCTAAATTAAATGTTAAAACGACTTTTGTAGTAAAAAAAGAAACCCGCAAGTATCGTCAGCAGTAGGCACAGCACACACGGCGTCATTTTCAAGACGTCATCGTAGTTTGGTTTCCATCATTCATTTCGCACGGTGTATTTATTTGTGTTAAACCTGATAAAAGTTTTTATATATTCACTGTTTGCAACAGTGAGTTATCGCGTAATAACCCACTAGAATATTTTGATTAGCCATTGAAAAGCAGAACAATAAAAAAATCTATCTCGATCTTGTTATTTAACTTTACAGAATTCCAGAGTTCTAAAACCATTGATTTATAATTAATCTATACATCGATTCCCCCGGCGCGAGAATCAATTTAACTTTTTAAGTACATTTAGTTTTTATAGATTTTATTGTTTTCGGTATAAGTCAAATTTTTTTTTTCAATATTTGATTTAAGAGTCGCTAAAAATTTAGCGGAAATAAAGATGATTTAGAATAACAACATTTCTCGTGGCTGTTGTCCATTCCTCCACTATAGCGGTGTCTATGGTCTATTCCTCCCCTATAGCGGTTGCTACTGTCCATTCTTCCACTATAGCGGTTGCTATGGTCTATTCCTCCACTATAGCGGTTGCTATGGTCTATTCCTCCACTATAGCGGTGTCTGTGGTCTGTTCCTCCACTATAGCGGTTGCTAATAGCGGTTGCTATGGTCAATTCCCCCACTATAGCGGTTGCTGTGGTCTATTACTCCACTATAGCGGTTGCTATGGTTCATTCTTCCACTATAGCGGTTGCTGTTGTCCATTCCTCCACTGTAGCGGTTTCTATGGTCTATTCTCAACTATCGCGGTGTCTATGGTCTATTCCTCCACTCTAGCGGTTGCTATGGTCAATTCCTCCACTATAGCGGTTGCTGTTGTCCATTTTTCCACTGTCGCAGTTGCTGGTGTCCATTCCTCCACTATAGCGGTTGCTATGGTCTATTCTCAACTATCGCGGTTGCTTTGGTCCATTCCTCCACTATAGCGGTTGTTGTTGTCCATTCTTCCACTGTAGCAGTTGCTGGTGTCCATTCCTCCACTAAAGCGGTTGCTATGGTATATTCTCAACTATAGCGGTTGCTATGGTCCATTCCTCCACTATAGTGGTTTCTGTTGTCCATTGCTCCACTATAGCGGTTGCTATGGTCTATTCTCAACTATAGCGGTTGCTATTGTCCGTTCCTCCACGATAGCGCCTGCTGTTGTCCATTCCTCCACAATGATAGCGGTTGTTGTTGTCCATTTCTCCACTATAGCGGTTGCTGTTGTCCATTCTTCCACTATAGCTGTTGCTCTTGTCAAACCTCCACTATTGAATGTATTTGCACTTGCTGGGGATACACATTTGGTCTTCACCGTTCCTCCACTATGGGGATATAGCTTTCCTCTTGTCCTTTGTGCAATACTGTTGTCCGTGCTGGATCTGAGTCACTCAATGATTTAAAAGTTTTTTGAATACTTTCTTAGAAGCATAACAATAACATTTATGTTTGTCAGTATACAACTGTGCACCTTAGGGTCTGTCACCCGCTCCCTATCGGACCCTAATAATAGCGTATAGCCTTGCCGCCGTAGTCAAAACATGCTATTCTTACTTCCAATCACTACCTTGCCAACGCTTTGAAAAACGAATCTTCATAGGATTAGTAGGGAGATTTATAATGACCTGTATAGCTTTCTCATTTAAATTTAATATTAAAATCTTCTGCACATATAGTCAAGCACTTGTTCAAGGTAAGATCTATATTTGCTTCTACAACCTACTAAAATTATCTCCGTTTTAATACAATCTTTCCATTCAAAGCAAGGTTTGGATATAGTTATGGCCCTTGTTTAAAAGGTTCTTGTCCTGTGCATAACGAAAACTTTTGCGATACTATTTCTAGAGTTAGAAGGTAGTTAAACAAATCTTATTTAACAGCTAATAATACACTTAACACCTAAATGCAATGGTACTGACAGAGCACGTGTTCTAGTTTATATAATGTGGGTAGTTTTTGTTAGCAGCAGATCGGGAATATTCATTGAAATAAAACAAAACAGAAAAAATAAAGAAAATGATTGATATGTATTAATAATTCAAATATTCTACTCTGACACAATATGTGCTTTTCGCGCACCCTATGTTACATCTCATAGTACTTATCTCAAACAAATATCAGTGATACATTAAATTTTAGCATCTTTTGTTTCATGTATTTGTAAGAAATGAAAGTTAAAAGAAATATGTTACTACTGAATTAAAACAAATAGACGGTGTTAGTTATGATTTAGTTATGTAATATTTATTCTACATCGATTGTGGAGCAAGTTCTTGTAACTTATATAAACTGCTCTCGATGACTGCTTCCCGGAGTTCTGACAAGTACTGACACCGCAAAAAAGGATTGTGGAGGTCGCAATCAAATTTCCCAGCCGGGATTCGAACCCACGGCCTCTACCACTACAACACATCGCCTCCTTCAAATTACATTACCCTTCAAATGACAATGTTGAATTATGATCAAGCATGAAGCTTAAAACACAATAGATGCTTCGGAAACATGTAAGACAAAAATGACTCTGAGTCATTGCTCATATAAACAAATGTCAATTCAAAAGTACCTGTAAGAATGTGTAGATTTTAGGATTCAAGTATAATCAGAAATGATTTTAACAGTTTCTCTCTATTTTCAACGGAAATAAAACTGTTATACAGACTCACATATTTTGGTTGTAACTTTGGCAATGTTCTTTTTATAGAAGTATGAATCAGTGATTAATGTATATCCTAAATTTATATTGGCCACCTTGAAGAGTAATATTACTTTAATTGTAACTAAGAGGAGGCACTCTATTGATTGTATTACGATATTAATAATTTTAGAGTACAGACTTTACTGCTGGTCTAATGATATCGTGGCGGTATGATGTTCTGTTTTCTCTTTTGTAATTCAAATTATATAACGTATATGTATAGACGCACAAATGACATACTGGTTGAATGAAATACATTATGTAATTCGAGATACAAAACATGCTCCTGTGCCTATAAAACTCGTTTTATGGTCAACTGAGTATGATCACAAAACGAGTTTAAAACCATACATCATAAGAAACAAAAGAGTTATAGTTTAAAAGTCATTTTCAATATTCATGGAAAACTTGTTTGACATGTTTTAGTTTAAAAATAGATAAAAAATATAACAATTATGATATTGATCCAAAGTCTGAGCATGGTACTCAGCTGAGCAAGAAGAAAGTTTTGTAAGCACAGGACCTGTTTCCTATTTTGCATCTCTAATTAAAAAAATGTACGTCACAGACTTCAACGGAATACAGTAACCTTACATTTATAAATTGTACATTTGTATCTGTTATTTACAATAGTTTTTATTACAGGATGTATCTAAGTTTTGCCTTTGTTTTAAAGACATATATATATCCAAAACAAGCTAAATGTTTCATAATCTGTAATGCAAATTACTTACACTTGATAGTCACAGCTAGCGCACTAGCACTAAGATATTGGCAAACAACTGCATGCAATATGATTTGTTTCCTTTCCAATAATGCAAGCCATTAAGGTGATCATCTCATTACAAAATTATATGATTGTAAAGCTGTTCGCTCTCAGATTTTGGTGAAAAAAATAAAGTTCTTCGAACTCTCTGAAAATAACATATTTTAGTACGAATTGTAAAATAAAAAGGTTCCAGTATAAATTCCTGTCGAGGATATCTGTATATTTCAAATCATATGCTACTAAATGATAAAGTTTCACAAACGCTTTTAAACATCTCAATATAACCATGCAGCGTAGCGGTGCCGTTAAACCAATTCCCACCAAGATGTTTAATTGATTTTTGCAAATTGCTACCTAGATTTTTACTGTCGTTGTTGATCCTAGCATTCATTTTTACATTTTATGCTTGAACATATCATTTTGGAGAAATAACATTTTTTTTCTCCTGAAACTGGGAGCAATGAGCTTTAAATGACAGTAAGAGACCTAAATGAATCGAAAAGGTCTGCAATTTTAAGACGGCACAGCTCCTTGTTGGAAACGTTACTATAGCTTGTGTTGCTAGCTAATGTTTGTGTTTACTCGATGTATGTATATAGAAACGTTGTGTTTGTTCGTTAATATTTAAACATAGACATAAAATATCGTAATTCAAAACATAATACTGTATTGAGGAAAAAGTGAACTGAATCTTAATTTATTCATATTTATGTTTAAATTCATTCAAAAAGCATAACTACTTTTATAGACCTTGTTTCGAAAACAATAAAATTACCCACGGCAACGATTTATGTTTTAACGTATTATGTATTGTGTTTTAACGACCCCACAATACATATTTAGTTACAAATGCGTAACTTAACGTGTTGAGAAAAAGAAACGTGATTTCAATCTCTCTATTTTCTTTGGGGGGGGGGGTTAAGACTTCTTCCATTACTATATTTGTACGTTATAATTTATAAGAAACTTTAGAAGAATTAATCATCCTAAATTTTAAAAAGACATTTGTCACTGATTAATACTTTATGAAGAAGTAATATATACTAATATAATATAATAATATAAGATCTACTGTATTTAGAAATACAACACATGAATTCGCCTAACAGTCATATTTTTATGAATATAGTATACCGTGTTTACACCTGATGAAAGTTTTATCTGCATAAATCAGTTTCTTAATGTTTCATCAGTGCGAGAAATCAGTACGGCGCTTTTCCTATAAAAGCTTAAAGCTAAACCACCATCTGTTGCAGTTATTGGTTATAAAAGCGGGCAAGTTATTCGGTCACCTATAAACTATACATAACAACTGCAGGTTCCCATATCATTTTCCTGTTGATTGTGTTTTCTCCGGGTTAACCCACAGGAATTTTCCTTTACGGCAATTCTGAAACGCCTGTTCGTTAGAAAAAAATGCATGTCTGAAAATTAACTAGAACGCAATATGATATACTATTGTGGAAATTCTGTGAAATCAGAGTCTGTGGCATCAATTTAATTAAATACGTCATTAAAGTTGCAAGCTGTCCTGCTTCTAAATAATTATTGTGATGGCTAATAAATCAAATTTGTTACGCTAATAGCATGATAAATTAGCAAATTAAACGTTAATGTGAAGAAAGGCGGAGAGAAACCCACAGTACAAGGTAATTGCTGTCTGTTTATGTCTCTGGTGTAGGAAGATCGCTGGAAAAGGAAGAAACATTCAAAATTTACAATAAAAAAGACACAGCTATTATCCAGTAGGACCTCTCAGGTAACTTGGGATCACATATCATAAGGAAATCCTGCCTGTATCAAAAACGATTATGTTTCGAAAGTAAAAGAAGCATTGCATCTCATAGGACATAAGTATACGAAAACATGTATATACCTTTAAAAATTAAAAAACAAAACACCGAAAGGGCTGGGATTATCTAACTACCTATTTCTAGACAGTTTTTGTTTATATTATTTTACAAAATGCACCAACAGCTTGATAGGGAATTCAATCAATTATTAATTGTATGTTGAATGATCTGAATATTTCATATAAAACAGATATATAAATCACTGTAATAGAAAGCAATAACCCTTTACCGAAGGAGTGAATAAATAAATTTATCTTTTGTTTTTGTAAAACATTGTTGTCATTCGTTTATGAGTTTTGTTAGTTGGTTTGTTTTAAAAGCGATCAAATGTTATCGCAATGTTGACTCTGGAATACAACTAAACAACAACCAATCTTTATTGTGATCACCAAAGAATATGAAAGCTGCATTTTTACAAAAAATACAAAATTTCGCAACTTGGTTCTTATCATATTTTTTTTAAACGATTGAAAATTCAGGGAAATAAAAATCAAATGCATAATACTAATAAACGCAACAAAACAAAGCAAACACAACAAGAAAATTGCAAAACAATGAACGAATGCATTAAAACCTTAGCGATTGACGTCTTTTTCGATTTTCTGTATATTTGTCAGAGAAACGTTTGCTACATGAACACTATTTGTTGAGAACTAAGAACGAATTACAAGGGCTTACAATGTTTTCATGATTAAAATATGTAAACATACGTCTGTCCTTACTTAAAACAAGTGCGCCAATTACCGGTACCTGTTTAGACGTGTAGCAACATAAAGATTCCTAGTAAAACTCGACACCAAGTGAACAGTACTCATTGTTTAGGCTTTTTCTTGTATTTCCAGTGCCTTTTAAAAGGGGCTGAAAGGCTTGTCTAGGGTATTGCAGAGTTTTACCTTTTGACCTTGGACACATATTATTGTAATTATGCCAAGTTGTTTGTTCACTCACATTGCCGTGTCGCGGGCCATTAGTAACAGTTCATGGCAGTTGTAGTTTGTATTACTTGTACGATTTCCATTACACATTTCCCGCTTCTGAAATGGGATAATGCAGTGTTACCATATCTGTAAAACTAACATTTCTGGTTTGGCAATGCAGTTTTATATATGCATACATCATTTTGATTACATTTTATTAGTGTCTATTCAACAAGCGAAAAAACAACAACAATGAGCCAAATCGCGGGAAATGCGTTCTAAGCTCGCGGCATGTCCACATTGTATACGATACTAGTCGTTAACTAAGTTAATTGTCTGCAGACGATTACGCAAAACCGCGCTCGTTTTGTACAATATGCAATCCAGTAGCTAAGCTACAATCTATATTCAAGCGGGCAAGTTATTCTTTCACACACAAGTTTTTCAGAACTACTATGGGTTCTCATACTTCTTTCCTGTTGCTTATATTTCCTTCGGTTTTTTCCCACAGAATGCTTCATTACCGGCTTTCTAAATCACCTATGCTTTTAGAAATTATATCCAGGTTTGAATATTACCTTGAAAGTAATTTGATCAACTGTTGTGAAAATTCCATGAAAAGGTCTTTGCGGACGCACCAAATTAAAACTAATATGAAAGAGCCGGTAAGAGACTAAAAGGACAAGATAATTGCTGTCAAAATGTGTGTTTGTGATGTACTGTTGAAAGAGGAGAATTCGGAAAAAGAAAGAAATGAGCAAAGTCTACTACGAAAGAGACACAACTTTATCCCAGAGGAAACATTTTGGTTATTAGGGATCACCTAGCACAAGTTAGTGCTGCATTTGTCTTTAGTTTTGAATGAACAGACTCGTCAAAAATGTTTCTGTGATGCAATAGAATGGAAAAATAAGATCTCATAGATCATCGAATATATACCTAAAATAAAACTTTTATTTAAAAACAACAAAATGTTTCTTTTGCCTGGAAGCTGAGCTTATCTAAATGCTTATTTCGAGGCACTCGTTTACAGTTTTTGTTTATATTAATTTACAAAATACACCAACAGCTTGAATAGAATTCAATAAATTATCAATGGTATGTTGAATGGTCTGAATATTAGATATAAGACAGATTTATAAATCACAATAATAGAAAGCAAAAACCCTTTACCGAACGAGTGAATAAATAAATTTATCTTTTGTATCTGCAGAACACTGTTGTTATTCGTTTATGAGTTTTGTTTGTTTGTTTGTTTTTAGAACGAACCAACGCAATGCTAATCTCAGATATAAATAATGACAACCAATTTGTGCTGTGAAACTACATTTATATTGAAATACGATATTATACAATTTGATATATAGCATGTTTTTAAGAATGATTGAACGTACTTGCAAATAAAGATCAACTTCAAAATAAACGAAACAAAACAAAGCCAAACAATAGATAATTCCAAAGCAATACAAACTCGTTACTATGTACACAGTACGCATTGTTCTTAAAATAAAATTGGCATCTTTACAGCATATGTTATTGCTTACATATGTTTCTGCAGTTTTCAAGCAAAAACATTAAAACTTGCAAACCTTAAATAGCATGAAATAAATAAATGTTGTATATCATGTAAATGCCGTGGTTTAAACATTCCAAATTCAAAACCTTTGAACATAGATTTTCTGCATATTCAGGCTTGTCTAAAATATTGCTATGTGGCAAGATGTTTGTTCGCTCACATTGTAGTGCTGCGAGATTATAAGTTACATTTTGTGATCGTTCTAGTTATTACTTGTACCACTGACTGGACATTTCCCTGGTTATCAAATACAACATTGTAGTATGACACTGGTAGACCGTGTTTACTAATGATCAACGCGATTATTTCATCGGCATACATCATCTTGATAACAATTCATCATTAACTATTTAACAAATGGGAAACAGCTCTGAGTAAATGGGTCAGGTAGGCATCCCCCTCTTTACGCTATGTGCTTCGTCGATAATACAGGAGTGGCAACGGAATATTTAACGGGGGTTCCGGCAATGGGTAGGCATTAGCGTTCTCAAAATCTCCATGTTTCCAAGAAAAGCTTATATCATTGTCTGTACAATACAGACATTCTATACGACATATTCGCTTACGTTGTTGTCTGGTTACCGATTATGCAATCCCAATCGTTTCGTACCCTATACAGCTACATTATATTGGTTCACAAAGCGGCAAGTATTTCTTTCACCTACAAGCTCTGCATGACTACTGCAAATTCTCATATTACTTTCCTGTCGATTATGTTTTTCTTCGAATTTGCCCACATGTCTCGTCCCTACCGGCTTTCTAAATCACCCGTATATCTAGAAATAATTTCCATGTTTGAATATTACATAGATCGTTATATGATACATCGTTGTGGAAATTCTTTGAAAACGGTCTTCAATTTAATTACAAACGCCATTAAAATCGCCTAGCCATCTTCATTTACATTTAATTATTGTGATACCATAGATATGAAATGTGTAACGCTTGTAGGATATTAAATCAGCAAATCAAAAATTAATGTGATAGGAAGGCATAGAGTCTACAAGTACAAGGTAACTGCTATCAAGTTTTGTTTGCGATGTATATCAAAAAAGCGAAAACGTGGAAAAGGAAAGAAACGTGCAAAAATAGAAACAATGTTATACAAAATATACAGCTTTTATCAAGTAATAACTCTCAGTTCATTTGGACCACCTATCTTTATGTTATACGATATATAAATTTGTAAACGACCATGCCACTTAACGGATTATGTAACCCCTCTCGCTTCGTACCAGATACAAGACTGCAGGTTAGCTTCAATCTATTGCCTTTATTTGTTAACAAAGCGGGTAAGGTAGTCTCTGACCTACAAGCTCTACAAAACAACTGCAGGTCCTATTGAGTTGTTGTAGTTGTAGGAGATTAACGCCCATTTCAGTCGCAGTTTGGTCATTTCGACAGGCAGAAAGTTTACCTAACCGTCGTTCATGGGAAGAACCAGTACTAGATCCATATCATCGGTAAGATCTGCCAACCTACTCGCATAAAAAGACATGGTCGGTAGCAGGGCTCGACTTAATGGCCCTGGATCAATGAGAAGTTACAGTGATTTCAAGTCGCCAACTTCAACCATCCGATGAATGAGGCGAATCTTCCTGTCGATTATATTTTCGGTTTAGCTACTGGCATCGTGTTCATTTCTGAATCGCTTGTGTACCTATAAATAATTTATTTCCATGTTTGAATATTACCTAGAACGTAATCTAAACGAAATTCCGTGAAAACAATTTGCGTCAGCATCAATTTAATTGAAACATCATATCCAACCTTATCTACATTTATTATTGTGATACCACATGAATAAAATACGTTACGCTATGATTAGCAAATTAAAACCTTTTATGACAGAATCGCGAAATGACTATTCAAGTGTTTCTTAAACTAACAATGAAATGTTCGAAAGCTCTGCTTAACTCTGCAGTTCTTTGGACATTTCTGTACAATCGTTGTTTATCTGCGTTATAAGAAATGCACAAAACCCTTGTTAGAGAATTTATTCAATCATAAATGGTATGTTACATAGTATAATATCTAATAAAAAGATTTAATAAATTCAAAATTCAAACATGAAACTACATCTCACTTTTTTCTTGCTGTCGAACAATGCTATTCTTCGCTCGGAACTTTTTGTTTGTTTGTTTATACGTTTGGTTAGTTTGTGGTTTTCATTGTCAATTTTTGTGTTATTATTAATTTGAACTTGATCTGTTAATCTTATTCTATAAAACAATTAGAATACATATTTGAAAATTAAACGTCTGACAGGCCCTGGCTTCCGACAGACAATTTTAATCAAAATGGTATTTGTAGTTGTAGTAGTTAGGTAATGATTAACATTTTAGTGAAAGCTAAGTGGCTTGTGCTATGCCACAAATGAATGACTAAATAAACTGGCGTCAAGAAAACATATAAAGACTTAATGCCCTTGGACATTGGCAGTATATTTGATAAAGTGTAGCTAATGTATTGCAGAGAAATACTGTTTCAACTTGTACAAATAAGCTTCTATCGGGACAGGATTTTTGTGAACTCACATTGGCAGTTTTAGCACGTATTACTTAAACGATTTCCACGACAAATTTCCCGTTATGCAGTGTTACTTCGTCTGTGACAGGAAAATGACTGATAAGGCACACGTACTCATGATCAACGCATCTCATTTGCATGCATCACTAGCATTGCAAATAATTCATCATTGTCTATTAAACAAGCGAGAAAACAGCATGGAGCAAAAGGGCCAGGCCGGAGTAAGTCTTAGAGAAAAGTCTGTGGCATTTTCAAATAGAAATTTGCTAACGCCCTTATCTGCTTACCGATTACACACGCCGAATCGTTTCGTACCCTATACAAGCCTGCAGCTAACCTACAATAGATTACCTTTAAATTGGTTTGCCCTCATGGTAATTCCTTGCCACCGTGTACTTGAAAATAAATGTATATTTGATATTATCCAGTATATTTTATGATAAACAGTTGTGGAAAGTCCATGAAAATGGTCTTCGTGTTAATCAGTTTAATTAAAATCGCCATTAAAGTCTGATTAACATAACTTAGTGTAATACCACAGAAATATAATCTGTTTACCTTATAGCAACATGAATAAGCAAATTAAGAGTTAACGTGATCGAGCTATGGATGGACTATAAGTACAATGTTGCTGTCCATAAGTGTTATTGGTGAACTGTAGAAAGAGGAAATCACCGGAAAAGGAAGACACGTTTTACCGAAACAAGTAGACATAAACTAGTATTTTCTTTTAAGAAGTCTGTAATCTGAGCATGCCATGATGTGTTTCTTACGATTTTTTTTTTGGAATTAAAATGAAAGTACAGCTTCGTAAGTCAAAAGTATATCTATTTATACCCTAAAATCAAACAAAAGAAAGACAATTTCCTTAAAACAGTGCTTATCTTAATGCAGTTATTTAGACAGTTTTGTACAGGCTTTGTTTCTCTGAATTAAAAATATGCCTCGAAACCCTGATATGGAGTTCAATCAGTTATAACCAGCCTGCTGAATGATATGAATATTTTATATGACTAGATAATCAACTTATAAATTACCACATTAAACATAAAATAAAAACCTGTAACGATTACACGTGGAAATAAATCTAAATTAGAAAAAAATGTTGTCAGTTGTTTAGACTTATTTTTGTTTGTTTTAAAAGTCGCCCAATATAATCGCAACGATGCATCTTGGATATGCATAGCTGCCTCAGCCAACCTTAGCATCGGTGAAAAATGCGAAATTGTACAATTTGGTAGTCATTTTTCTTTTAACGAAATGGTTTGAAGTTTTCCAACGAAGAAACAATTTGAAAAAAAGAAAAAAAGAGAGATAGAGAAAGCAAGTATAAAGAATGCTTTTCAACTTTTTTTTTTGAATCTCTAAATATTTGAAATAAATGTTTGCTACAGGAAAAATATTTGTTTCAATCTTACAGTAAATTTCAAATGCTTACAACGTGTTCAGATTATTAAAATGTGCGACTGTCCTCACTTCAAAGCGGTTGGTTAAAGCTAACCCATGTGACAACTTTTTAAACTCATAACTACACGAACAATAATCATTGCAAAGGTTTTATCATGCAGCCTCAGTGTTAATATGGGAGTTCCCTACGTCAAAGATTGCGAGTTTAAAAACCATTTGCACTGACACAAAATGATGCGTTAAGTGCAGGAATTGTAATATCAAACCCTGTTTAACGAGACAAAACATCACAATGTGTTCATTGATTTCGTCCACTTTGGTTGAGTGAGTTTTGTTTTTGTTTTACTTCAGAATATTGGGCGAGGTTTACTTTTAAGTAAAATGATTACATTTGTTTTCTGTTACAAAAGTGGTAAATATGGCAACGAAGTGTGTAAATCCCAATCGTCTACTCGCAATCAATTTCATGATTGCATTCCATTTTACATCATGTATTATGCATCAAATTCCATCAACAATATCTTTAAAACCCACAACAGTCACGGTGTTCCTGTTTGTCGTAATAAAATGTAAGGCCATTAAATAAAGTGAATGTTAACAAGTTGAAAATTCAACATTTTCAGATCTCAGCAGGAGGTCTATTTTACTACAATCTGTTATGGGGAGTGATTTTAAATTAGATAATGCATTGTTAATTACTCCAAGAGATTAAGGGGGTAGGGTAAGGCCCATCCGGTTCATCACCATGCATCACTAACAGGCAGTTTGGTAGAGCTATTGTCCTCACTACAAGCTTGCTCTGTCCTTGGCTGAAATTCATCACTGTACGGTCAGTAACCACCTGAATACGAAAGGTCTGATTCCCCTTTTTTACCTTCTAACAATCGATTCCAACTTATGTGGACAAATACCCTCATAGGCAAGGTTTTCTTTGTGTTTCATAATATATTTTAATAAATCCAAGCAAAAAGCTTTCGATACTATTGTCCCAAAATTTAAACAAACTATGGTAATATGGTCTGTTTAAAAGTATTAAGAATTATCAGCTCACAAATACAAAGTTTTGTCAAATGTTTTGTTTGGCCTCGATTAAATTATCAGTGAATGCAAATGAATAATAAATAAAGTAATAATAATGATATAACAAATAATTGTGTTGCCTAGAATAACTTATAAATTGCTTAATATGAACTGGTTCGAATATTGAGAATAAATGTAGAGGTTTTACAAAATTAAAATGTCACAATGGAAAATGACCAAGATGCAGTTAATCTCGAACCTGCTGATCGGAATAAATTCGCCGTAGCTGAAGAGTGTGATATTTCCCATGGTGGATTCGCGGATGTTAATCTTTTTCACAAAAACGTACAAACATGTTCGGCGCTAAATGGAATAAAAGTACGCCATAACCGTTTGTGCTGATAGTCATGTAGAATTCAGTTAAAAAAATGGATACATAGTGAGCCTTGGTAAAATATGTCAGCAATATGTGTAGAAAGGAGCTAAAATTACCAGTTTCGTTATAACTGCTTAAACTATTGCTCCAAAAATAGATTCTTATAATTATTTTTACAGGACAATGGGTTCACAATGCTTAGAAAATTGTCCCAAAAATAGAACTGTTCCAAAAACAGAATTTTTCCAAAAAAATAATTATTCCAAAATAGATTCTTATATTTGTTTTACAGGACAATGGGTTGACACCCTTGATGATAGCAGTGAAGGAGAACAAGCTAGTTATTGTTGAACGTCTAATTGATCTTGGAGTGAATCTTAACGACAGAGCAAAGGTAAGAATTTAACCTAAACGCTATGAATAAAACTAAAAAATAAAACGTACGAATGTTTTAGGTTTATGTTCTTCGGAAAACATGATTATAGAACAAGTTGAACAAGAACATAGGCTAGTTCCAGATGGAATTTGGAGCAAGTAATAATTTCAAACAAAGTATAGTCATTGTATCAGTTGATGAAGTTTGAAATTATTCAATGCAAAGCTTCATTCACCTTTACCTAGACACAACTTAAGGTTGTCTAGAGAAAAAAATGTTATCTTATGCTTGCTTTCACCTTACAACTTTTAAATGAGCTACAATATGAAGAAAATTAAAATATGGACTAATGCTTCAATCGATATGATATGAATATCTGTGTTACGTACTTGCTATAAGCGAAAAATTGCCTTTCATCCAAATTCTCCTTGTCCTTTATTTACATTCGTTACGTGTTGATTTACGACGTCATTTAGTAACGACATTTTGTTTCAATGAGGCACAGTATGGGTATTTATATGTGGCTGAAGGTGAATAATTAAAAAATAAATTGCTTCAATATGTTTTAGACAAGGAATACCCTTAAACTTTTTGTTTGTTATTTGATTTGATAAAAGTGGATACAATACTTGCAGCGAATAAAATATAAAGTTAGGCGGGTAGTATATCCCCATATTCCATGTCAAAAAATCAAATAACATATAATTTTTCGGTTTAAAATGTAAAGAGTATATACAATTTCTTTCTTACAGAGTGCTTAGCACGACACTTACTTTATTGCTACCCCGCTGCTTATCAACGTATATTTATAAACAGGTCAAATTGCTGTCTGCAGCTAAAATGTCGAACAGCTTAACACAGATTATAAAGGCATAAATCAAAACAAAATTACTTCAATTTCTGCCATAATTTTCACGTTTCTTGCAGGATGGTCGTAGTGTTATGCATTATGCCGCAGCATACGCCAGGGATGATATTGTTAAAGTATTGCTCAACAAGAAAGCGGACATTACCGTTACTGGCGGGGTATGTTGATTTTATAAAAGGGTTTTACCAACTCATTAAGATCAAATTAAATGTGTAAATAACTTTAAAAGTACAAGTTAACTTGGATACATTTGAGACGTAATTGTAAGTACATGTACATGTGTAAATAGTGTTTCAGATTCATTTGTTTTGTATCTTCTTGTTAATGATTTGATATGTATGCTATGTCGTTTTCTTGCATAAATTCTTATATCAAAGAGCTTTAAAAGATGGAAGATTGATTGGTTGGCTGATTGATCTACAGTTGTTTGAAGTTACTTGCACTTTAATTCCATCGAATTTAGATTTCATATTTTAAGTCGTTGTAAATGTCATGACAGACGCTTGTTAAAACTCGCAAATTTTGCAAGATAGTAATTTATTTGAATATGTTTTACAATGTAGAAACGCCATTATGGATGTTAATTCGAAAGCGTCTTTCAATGTAGACACGGCATTTTGAAATTCATCTTACAGTATAGAACGACAATAAAAAGATGCATTCAAATGCACGTAAGCATTCACAAACTGTAACTTCTGAACTTTAAAAATCAATACAAAATAAAACACTTAATTGATCCAGATGCAAAATCTCAGTCACTACAATTTTGCAAAATGTACTTTCTATGCACATATATCTTGAAACATCTCTTCACATTTGCAAACACCGTAGAAAACTTGCAATTTTAACGAGGCCTTTTCTAATGAAGCAGAAAGGCGATTCTATGAAAATAGTTGGCAAACAAGAACCCCTTTCCTCCAAATCAACGACTAATTATACCTACAGAAAGACAAGTATATCACACACCATTTGGCATAATGTATGTTCAGTCACTTTTGTTTACAGTCTGAAAGTCGTTTCCAACGTTTTCATTATTATAGATTGTTGTTTCCATGACGATTTAGAACGTTTATTATATACGAACATTCTGTTGTGTTTGGTTTTAGTTTTCACATATATAGCTCGGCTAAGTTAGGAAATACAATATTCTAATTGAAAGTACAATTGAAAACCATTATCTCCTAAAGTAGAAAGGGAAGCGTGGTATCAAATGACAATAAGGTCTGCATGACCAGGCTTGTCATATTGCACAAATATTTCTAGCCTTATAAAGTCTAAGCTATCCCATGCGAACAGCTTTATTCAGGTGAAACGTGGGAAAGATAAAAACAAGCTATATATTGCTTCGAACTTCAAGTAGACAACAAACCGTGTCCGTGTTAACCATTGATCATTACGGGTACCAGTCGTTGTCTGGTTTTATGTAGTTTCCAATATTCCTCTGAAATAAGTACAGTAAACTCTGTAAATAACGATCTCCTAGGTCCATTTAAATTTGTTCTTTTTATGCCCCCGAAGGGTCCCATATTAAAATTGCACCGTCCATATGTCCGTCTATATGTCCGTCTGTCCGTATGTGCGTCCTGCCTTACATTTCTTCGTGTCCAGGCTGTAGCTTTGTCATGCATTGAAAGCTTTTGAAATAACAAGGCACATATGTCCAGCACATCAAGACGATGTGTCGCGTGCAAGACCAACGCCCCTATCTTAAAGGTCAAGGTCACACTTAGAGTTTGAAGGTAATGGAATCCTGTATATATGCACATATTCGTGTCCGGACTATAACTTTGTCATGAATAAATTGATTTAAAAATAACTTGGCACATATGTTCAGCACATCAAGCTGATGTGTGTCGTGCAAGACCCACTTCTCTATCTCAAAGGTCAAGGTAACACTTAGAGTTTATAGGGAATCCTGTATATATGCATACATTTGTGTCCGGACTGTAACTGTCATGTACTGATTCATTTTAAAATAGCTTGAGACAAATGTTAAGCACATCAGGACAATGTGTTGTGTGTAAGAACCATGTCCTTACCTCAAAGGTCATGTTCATAATTAGTGTTTAAAAGTAATGGAATGCTGTATTCATGGTAACTCTGTCATGCATGAAAGGACTTTAAAATAATATAGCACTATTATTGAACACATGGAGAGGACACAGACTGTGAGACACCTCTTTCGTGTACATTCGTCACTTTGGAGGGACAGCTCTTGTTTATATCTGAAGTATGCTTTATCCATATAGAATAATCATATGAAATAAAGAAGGAAGACATTGGGCTTAGAAAAACTTTGTTCCTAATACATTTCGCTATATTCACAGTCGTTATATACAGAGTTTACTGTATTTGTTCAAAAATCTAGATGCCAGTCAATAGATTCTTCAACGTTCAATGACGTGCGGCTTTTACAAAGAGCCCACTCTGATTGATGTATTGCATACCTGTATAAATACTGTGAAATGTGTAGCATGTCCAGACAATTTGTATTACCAGATAGCAATTGAACATCAAACATATACAAACAAACAGTAACATGAATATATCAATCTCACAATGAAAAACAAACGTCTGTTATTTAAATATTAAATGGAAAAAAGTATGACAAAATAGTCAATCGTGGACAAAAAAGCAATACACAGGCATGTAAAAGGACATGCATCATTCAACATAGAACAGACATTATAATAACACTAGGTTATACAAAGTAGCATTTGAAATGAACAATGCTTTAAACTGTAAGTAACAAATAATGAAGAAAATGTTGGTTGTCTCTGTGAATTGCAATGCTAATTATAAGCAGTCTTGTGGACAGAACAGTTTAAGGTACTGATCCAATTGCTGATGTTTTAAAGGCTTTCAAAGTTATTGTTTTCATTAACCAAGTTCTTTACCTGATTCACGTGCAATTTTTAAAGAAAGTAAACGAGTATCAAATAGTTTATTCTACCCTCATTTCAAATGTATTCATATAGAGTTACAATAACATAATGGTATAAATATAACATGCATTCTATTATCATTCATTAGTTAAGTTTATGACGGGCTTAGAATGCACTGTGCCCTGATTTACAGAACATTTAGATAAGCAAAAGGTCATTCGGACTAGTTTAACACGCGGTTGAATGCACTTTTAGATTAAACAATTAGAAGAAGCATTTTATAGTAATATTAGATACAAAAATGCACTGGCACCAGAGAACTGAACTGCCCTGTAATTTTAACAAAATACCAAAAAAATATACCTAAATAACACCCTATCATGAAAAAATACACAAAAAATGGTAAAAAGTCATTTTCTGACAAACCCCCGTATACACTGTTCTATATTGAATAATATAGAACAGTGTGTACGGGTTTTTTTTTCAGAAAATGACTTTTTACCATTTTTTGTGTATTTTTTCATGATAGGGTGTTATTTAGGTAATATTTTGGTATTTAGTTAAAATTACATGGCAGTTCAGTACTCTGGTGCCAGTGAAAAAATGGCATATTAATTCAAAAGTATTTGAGAATAAGAAATCAACGATTTTAAAATTGTTTTGCAAAGCCGTGACAGTGTTATGAACAATACTGTAGTATCAATATGAATCAGACTATCGTAGCGTTGCTTACGAAGAAATAAAATTGGTATTTGTAGGTCACGGTACTGCTTAGCAAAATATTAATAATTGAAAGATCACATTATCTAATCTATCTGTTTTAAACACAACCCATTTACCCATTCTTTATTTTACTGAAGGAAAAGTCATTAATATTCTTTTTTTCATTAATTATAAATTTAAAAAATGAAACCAGATTAAAAAGAACTTCATATTAAATCATTGAATGAAACAGTCTTTTGTTAGCAAATTGCTATAGATTAAAGTTCACGTGAAGTAATTATTTAATTTATTACTAGGATAATGATTAATGGAATTTTAAAAAGTTATACCTTTATGAAAAATGTATATTATACGTTTTAGATAACAAGTCTCACAATAGATCAATTAGACAAGGGAGCTATATTTCAAAAGTTATGGAAATTGTAGTGTTTAACCTATTAGATGCGTAAACAATCCGAAGCATTTCTTAAACTCAGTTCAAAAGTCAGAGTTCTCCAAGGTTCTGTCCGTTGATTTTTCCCATTCTTCATATACATATATAACAAGTTTGAAAAAATGATAAGTTTTAACCGATTTGAAAACAAATCTTTTTTTATATGTATGTCTTTGTTAAAGAAATACTTTGAACAGTATAATCAATGACCCAGTAAATTACTCAAGATTTTTCTTCGTAAATATTGAAGTTCACCTCTGTTCTTTAAACCAAACAAAACTACTTTCTTTGACCACAATGTCCTGAAATTTGGAAGACTATAATAGGCTTATAAGTTTATTATCGTCACAATCGTTGAATGAGTACTTGTCATAAACCAATATGCTATATTTGAAGTTGTTTGAAAGTACATTTTTGTCTTGTTATTAGCCCAAGGACGAGCTTCCAGTGCACCTTGCATGTGCACGAACAAGTGGTGCTGTTACTGTTGTGCAATTATTACTGCGAGCAGCCACAAAGGATCAGAGACTTTCATTAGACAAGGTGATGCATTCTGAATTATTAATTCCTTGAAGACTGCTATGATCGTGTTTCATTTCCAGCGGGTTGGTTAGACCCTGTGAGTGAAAAGATATTCGTATAGATAGATATGTCTTCAATGTTTAATTCTAGAACTCCATTAATTGTTTAGTTTACAGTATTTTTTACATAGATTTAGTGTTAAGCTTATTCATAGTATTTCAACAACATGTGAATAGTAGTGAGCTAGATAGATATATAATGGTTTTGCTATTTCTAATTCATTCGTGTCGTAAATGTTTGTTATCTTCGTGCAATAGAGAATTATTTGTGGTGGTTACGGTGATATGTTTATAATGTTAAGAATAGTTGCAATACAGAATTTGTGTGCTGTAAACCTACGTATGACTGTGATATTTGGTACCAACTTTAAAATGTGAATCAATTTATTATTGATTTATCTAAAATACATAACTGATTAGATACACGACTTTCTATTGTATGCTTCCAATAATAAATTTAAAGTACAATAGTGCATTAAGGTTTCATTAGTCTTAGTTATATTGAACTGTCCATTATTTAGGTTTTTACATGAACGCATGTACTAGGGTAGCTTAAAATTATATTACCCTTCAAAATGACTGTACTGAATGGTGGAGGAAGAGGCTCAAAACACAGCAACTGCTTTAATTATAACTTTGGTACTTTCCATGTTGTAAGAGTATAAACCGGTGATAATTTCTTTTTAATTTGCGATGGTCAATTCGAACTGTAATACCACTTTAATGAAAACTGACCTACAAATAGCGAACACCTCAGTATTGAAATGTACGACTAAAATGCTGACAATATTCTATACTGTTGTTGTGAGTTAGATAAAAATAATTAAATACAATTTGTTTAGGAATATTCAAGAGTACAAATTACAGATATCAACTTCCAAGTTAGTGTCCATTAGACAAATTAAAACCATAGCGACGTTCCATCAATGAATTAGGAGGTGGCTTCATGCGCAGAGATGTACGTTTAAGTCGTATTTAATTGCTTTTGAAATCACATTTATGCCTAAATATCGTTGTCTAGAAATCAGACATGCCTGCACTCACCGGAAATTTAAATCGATTAGTTGAAAAGATATTGCATTGATTTAACCATCCAGGTGATTTAAATCATCCGTAATACGGTCATATTTCTAACGTAAATCTCTCGTTGCATTTTGCTGCACTGTCACCAGGGATCCTTCATATCTGATTTCACATCCTAACTTGCATGTTTAAGTGTCTCTAAATAAGCTTTTAGATAATGTTTTCATTTGCTTGTAGTTTGGATGATTACATCGGACATATCGATGAAGAAATTGTTTTTTTTGAAAATTCATCTTGGATCTTGTAGTTTGAATGTGATATATCTTTTTATTAAATGACTTGTGTTTGTCATAAATTAGACAAATTAATAAGGACGAATGAACATGTTTATTACAGATTGGTTGCATACCTCTGTTTCTCGCAGCTGAAGTTGGAAATGTAGCAGTTTGCAAGGAGTTGTTGACATCGCATGTAGAGCAACAATTAAATATGCAACGAAAGGTATAGTTATGCACTATCTTAGACAAAGAAGACGTAATACTTAATTTATTTTAGTATCTTTCTAACAGTCTGGAAATATCCAAATCGTTAGTTTTGTTTCTATATGAATCTTTCATCACAACTTGACTTTGTACGCCACTCGTGCAATTTAGAACGTGTAGATACCGGACATGTTTACGTGTTTTAAGCAGTTTTTCCATCATTAACTATAAATAATACACAATGTACATTGTTTAAGAAGACAATTGAACAGATTAAACTTAGATATTATTTTCACTTAATTTAAAAACAAAACTATGTTCAATAGATTGGATGTTGTCAATACAACTCTATAGGAGTTTTATTTTGTTTTTCCACATATGTGTTAAAAAGCAGACAGCCCCATTGCTCTTTAAATGGTCACATAATGACGTATGTCACTTGTCTTTAAAGCTTTGTCTCTATGACGACGAGTAACTCGCCCGCTTGTTAATAAAACATAATAAGGCAAGTCAATTATTTATACTATTTATACATTCAATTATACCTTTATATTCAGGACAATGGAGATACGGCTCTTCATATTGCCTGTCGTAGGCGGGACATGGATCTAGCTCGTCAACTTGTAGATGCAGGGGCAAAGGTGGACCTACAAAATGTAAGGCTTTTTGAAATACCCCTTGTCCTTCTTGGAGTCGTTATGCGCTTTGTGCATTCTTTGCTGTCAAAGGAGTTTCCCATGTAAATTTATTTTGTGAACAAAGCAGCGCAGTATAGATTGACGATATAATGGAAGACAATGCTGTAATATTGGTGATGCTTTCTAAAGTCAAAGGCCTCTGGGATTACATAAAATGTTTGTATAAACGGTACGCAATTAGAGCTTATAATCACAGTAGTGAAGGCTAGAACACGTAGGAGACATTTAATCGTTTTCGTGTTTCGGTTTTCATGGATGTTCTAATTATATCTATATTATCTCTCCTCATTCGTACGTTCCAAATTTATCTACTTTACCCGCAAGGCAGCGTTAGAAGGTGTTCAAATGATGTAGGTTAGTTTTTATGAACCGCTACGAAACGAAGCACTCAGAAGGAGTTATACAACGATTTAACAATTTCCTGATTAAAAATTAATGCTGTTAGAAACATAGTTCCTATGCAAATTTTCATCAAAGAAATTTCATGCTATGCATATTACATATTGGTAAACTGTTTTTAATTGTTCAGTTTATAATTGTTTGTAGTGTTACATAAATGAGACAGGTGACATGTCACTCGGTACCAAACATATTTAATCAACAGACGAACATTACTAGGTGTACACAAGCACTTGCTTCTAGTAATTATTCAAATTAGAAATCAACAATACGTTGTTTTACATAAATATTTCATTAATACAGTTAGCGTCGCCTGTTAATGATCCTTGTACATGTATATCGTTTTTCAATGCTATTCGTGAATCATAAAATGCTAAACGAGTGCATTTTACTAAAGTATATGAATTGTTATATTGAACGATGTTTTCTATTGTAGAATGAGGGACAGTCGGCATTGCATATAGCAGCGTTTGAAGGTGATGAGACAATGCTGAAATACCTTTTGTCAAATAAAGCCAGTCCATACCTTACTGATAAAGTAGGTGGAGAATGTGTAACAGCGTCTGTTATTACTAAATTTATACTAAATATGCAGTTTTCATAATTGAGTCATATAGAATTTTTGTATGAATGTTTTTATTGTATTTAAAGTTACCAAAAAATTACCAATGTTCAGGTTATTTAGTTATACGGTCATGTATGTTGAGTTGAAGAATGTGTTTACATTTTGAAATGTTTCAATTGAACTGCTTTTTCAATGAGTGTGTGTCGGGTACGTCTGCTATAGTTAATATTGCTTTAGAAAACGTTCATTCATTTATCACCCATTCATTCGCATTACTTTTTCTCTAAGCATTCATTCATTCAATCAATCACTTGTTGTATAAGTGATATTTCTTTTCAGAAGGCCACATTGTAAATAAGTCAAATATTTAGTATATTTACTTAATGTGTTTACCTTCTATAAATAAAGATTTGTTTATTATAATATTACTTTGAACACTTTTCTGCAGTGTTTCGTCTTTATTTTCTTATCTTTGCAACAAATCTGGAACACGCATGACGTTACATAGCAAATTGCTTTAAGATAAAGTTTTGAGGTTTCAGGAAAGCTCATGAAAAATTTAGCCACTTTTCGACATTCTCACTTATTCCTCAGAAACAATCCATCTAATGTGACTTTTTCGAAGCTCTCCTTAGCTCTTCCTTTGACATGAAGCCGATGAACTCCAATTTGCCAACTTATTTGTAAAGCTACTCTATAAGACGTTCAAGGTAGCAAGCATTTTACAACAATAAAACAAGTTTGAAACCGACACAGGTTAATTTGAATTTAACAGTTGCCAAACAGCAAAGTCTCGGTACAGATTGCTGACATGGTCGTTTTTAATAAATTAATTTTTCACAACTTCTTCAGCATGACCGAAGCCCCGTTCACATAGCAGCAGAACGAGGTCAAACACATATAGTAGACATGCTACTGGATAAATACCAGTCGTCATTATCTGCGAGGACCAAAGATGGCAACACACTGATGCACATAGCTTCAACATTTGGCCATCCTGATACAGCATTAGCATTTCTCAAGAAAGGCGTACCATTATACATGCCAAATAAGGTAAAAATCTCTTTTGAAATATGCAGTAGGACGTCTTTATAGAGAAAAAAGAAATTCTATAACGCATTCGTACTTAGGATACAAGAAATAATGATTTCACGCTGATGTACCGCACCCAGGATCTAGTGTTAAACTTCAGACCATTTTTGTAAGATCTTTTTGACTATTACACATGCCAAGGAAGGTAAAACTCTTCTTTTGAAAGATGCATTGAAGAGTTAGGAAAGGGTCTTTTTCATATATTATTTCTATAGTAAAAGTAGTATCGGTCTTTTTCCATTTTGCTTTATTATTGGCTTAAGTAAATTTATACTTAATTGAGAACTTGACACTTGTTGATTGATTTCTTCTTGCAACAATGATTCATATATCATACAATAATAATATCAATTCCTAATATATATTTTACTTAGTCAGGGGCATTGTGTCTACATGCGGCTGCAATGAAGGGACACACTTCAGTCGTCAAAGCCCTTCTACAGAAAGGCATTGTTGTAGATTCTAGAACAAGGGTATGTCATCACAGTTTTAAGTCAACATTCATTTTCTATAAAGAAACTATTATACTGTTTTATTATTTCATTTCAGATTTTTTTTCAAAACCTCCTATATCCTTTTATATGGAGGCAAAAGCACCTTCGCCGTCTAAATCTACGTATAAATTAAATATTTGACATTTCAAGAAGACGTGTTAACGTTCTTTTTATTTTCTAATTCAAATTTGCATATTTTCAACCCGTTGTATAAAACGTTCAAATTACACGTTTAATATAGTGTTTTTGGATAATTTCTTGAAAAATTCAATTTTAAGGATGGATACACGGCGCTGCACTTGGCTGTAGAATTTTGCAAGCCACAGTCAGTCCAGCTGCTGCTAGGTTACGGTGCCCAAGTAGAAGCGAAAGGTGGCAAGGTAATACGTTTTGAAATTCATTTTTTCTCAAGGAAAAACAATTCATAAAAATGGAATACAGTTCGATTGTATCATCCTACTATAGTCTGTCCCACTCCAGTTGTAAACTCAACTTTGGAAGGGTAAATTTAGAATGTATGTATGTCAATCTGTACCATATACATTTTATTCCATTTTATTTGGTTCTTTAGTTAAAAGTACGAATTTCAGGGCAAAGAAACAGCTTTACATATAGCAGCAAGGACAAAAGAAGGAGAGAAGGTTGCAGACATGTTGCTGAAGAGTGGTGCTGACGTGAACGCAGTGAAAGAAGTATGTGACATGAAATAAATCGTATAGTGTTGGTAAAAAAACATGTTATTGCTTAAAATACTAAGCAATGTTTACTGAACATATTCCTCGAATCAAATAAAAGCAAAACGCTAATTCAACTTTGTACATAGAAGTGAAACTTTCATGCTCATAAAAACACATTTCTTTCTTGAAGCTTTGATTTGATTTCATATTATATTAAATAGGAATCTATTTAAAAACAGTACGTTTCATGCTTATTTTCGAAAAAAAAACGCAAACGTAGAACCCAGTGTAAAGTAAAAATAAATAAAACTACTAATGCATTGATATTGTTTCACATCTGGTTAAACGATGATTTTCATTATTTTGTCGTCTGCAGTAACACGGGCACTCTAGCGTCTTCAGATCGGTTCTCTATTTCACTTAAATTCCCTAAATCATTAGGCGTGTGCTCATGAATCAAGATTTTGTAAGAACTCAATTTAAACACTTGTTTTTTCTTGAAATTCTCTATTCAGAATGGTCAAACACCGTTGCATATTGCTGCACGAAGTGGTCAGCATTCAATGATTACAGCCTTATTGGAGGATGGCGCTGACCCTACTGCTTTCTCAAAGGTAATCACTGCAAATCGAAGATTTATAACTAAAATAACCATAAATGATAGACGACTGGCCTGTAGAAATGTTCTTCAATAACACGTTTGTAGAATCATCCATTGCTGCATACCGGCGTCTAAAACAATTGTCTTGATTTTTATTATTTGTACTTATCAATGAACTTTGAATATATAGGTGACTGAACTTTACAATCATTTGTTTATGTTTAAAAGTGTTTTAAACAAATTACAGTATATTAAAAAGAATGTTTATTGCTTATTTTATTAGGCGGGAGAAACACCGTTACACTTGGCCGTGAGACACTGCCATTTAGAAGTCGCAAGAGAAATACTGCAGTATGTTACAAGGACGAAATCTCGAATTGATGCTAATATGCTCGTAAATCAGCAAAATTTTGTATGTTTCTCTTTACTTAATGTATTATTTTACTACTTGTTGCATCAGATTTAGCAGTTTCTAGCAATTTTCTAGTATCGAGTTCAGTGTATATTCATAATTTCCCAGAGTTAATGCTTCTTTGGATATCCGTTATTCAACTGAAAATATAGAATAACCCATACTTTAGCGAAAAGATCAGATGATAATTTCTTCTTGTCTAATAAGCTGATGAATGTTATTACTGCTACCAGAAAAAGAAATATGTTCACGAGTTATATCTTTTATCAGTGATCTTTGCAACATGTTCGATATCAATCAATTTTGTCAGTAATCTAATACCATTATGAACAGGTATAGTGAGTGATCTGTCAGTGATTTGTTTTTGTTAGTAATCTAAACATCAATGTGTATTTACTATGTGCAGGACGGACTGATTGTGATATATACTGTACTTACAGGAAGGCGAGACATCAGTCCATTACGCCGCTGGGTTAAGTAAAGCGATGGCTCACGATGAATTCGAGGACACCGATATTATGAAGTTACTTCTAGAATATAATGGTGACACTAACGTGCATACAAAAATGGTACTAACTCAATATTTAAATGGTCCTACTGACTTCCTATTTTGCAATTCTATCTTTTGTTTTGCAGAGTTGTGACTCAAAAGGCTAACGATTTAAATCTTTGTTATGTGACATTGTTTTCTTTGAATGTGAGCTAAAAGAAACCCTATATCAAATAAATAAACACAACAGAAATCACAAGATCGATTTTGTCTGTAATGTTGAAAAAAATAACGTGCATAATTTGGCTTCCTCTTTATTATATGACATGTGTATAGTTTATAATGATTTTATTGCAGACATGCGAGACGTCCTTGCATTACGCAGCAAGGTCAGGAAATGATGACGTCATGCTTGAGATGGTAAAACATATTGGAGTCATTCATATTCAGAATGCTGTCAACAGACAAGCGAAGGTATACAGCTTTTAATCTAAAACGATGCGGTGCAAATATCTTTCGAAAGTATTTATATAGAAAGCATGTTTGTAATTCATTCATAAGTTAGAAACAGACACGAAATAAAAGAACACATTTATCAGTAAGTTCAATAAGTTTGACAAACTTATGTTTAATGTTTGCCCTGGTGGGGGTAGTAATTATTCAATTATGTTTTATAAATATTTAATATAATTATTTCTACATATATCTAGATACTCTCTTTTAGAATGGATGGTCCCCCTTACTGGTTGCCAGCGAACAAGGTCATCTAGAGGTCGTTAAAATTCTTCTCACTCATCATGCCAGGGTTGATGTTTTTGACGAGGTTAGAGTTGCTTAACATTACTTCGTGTTTGATCTAAAAATATGATGCTTTTGAATTGAGCTGCAATCAAAAAGCTCGAATCTTTATCAGGGCAACAATTCATGGTCTTAGTAAATAATCACGCGAATCGAAACTATGTATTAACAGATTAACAAAATGGTGCGTGTCAAAGGCTGTCAACAATAAAAGAAGGATCACAGACTTCAAGAATAAAATCAAGTAAGTTATACTAGTATATGTGCACAGATAAAATGGATTCATAGTTTTGATGTTTTAAATCTGAGTCTTGTTTTCGTTTTTATTTCTAACACATATCCGTAAATCTATTTCAGGCTCATGGAAAAGCGGCTCTGCATCTTGCTGCTGAAAATGGTCATGACCAGGTGGCGGACATGTTGCTTTGGAAGAAAGCATACGTGAATGCTAAATCAAAATCTGGAATCACACCACTGCATTTAGCAGCACAGAATGGATATAACTCGCTGGTCAAACTGCTCATCAAGACCCATAAAGCATCTATTGATGCACTTTCCCTTGTAAGTTTTAACTGAATCTGTAATCAGCAACAGTCTTACGCGTCTCATATGGAAAATATATGTGTTTCGATCATTTTTTATTTCAACTTTGAGTTAAATCGAGTCAAAATCAAATTGTGCTAAAGGTGTGTGTGAATTTTCAGATATAAAACAAATAGTGTTTTAAAAGTTGTGACAATCTTTATGGCACTGTTTTCATATTGAAAAACATTTCTGTATTCCAGTTTTAACTATATACTAGGATAAGTATTTCATCTCTGTTTTGTAGTCCAAGAAGACAGCACTTCACATGGCGGCTCAGTATGGTCGACTAGAAGTTTGCAACACACTGCTCAAGCTAAATGCAGATGCAAACGCCGTCGATGAGGTAAGTATATTTCTAACTGAGCTAAAACACAACTTTTGCAATAGTTGAACATTAGTAATATTCAATAGTTTGTTTATCATACAATAAATTACTTTTATATTTATCATTTTAGAACAATTCAAATACTTACCAAGCTCTTTATAGATCTCTAGATTCTCTAATAAATACTTCTACTCTATCTAAGATCTAAGGATCTCTAGTTCTAGTAGATCTATAAAAACTATAATTTCATAGCATTTTCGTATGTTCAAATATTATTACAATCTTTAAAAAGCTCACAAGACACAACTAGAATACTTCTATCTGTCATACGTAATTCATTAGTTTTACGTTGCGTTCGATGTCTTTTTAAGTTAATCACAATGAGTTGGTATTGTTGTTCGCAAAGATTACATGCTTATTATTTATATATCAGCATGTGCAGACACCTCTTCATTTAGCAGCAGAAAATGACCATTCAGATGTAGTGAAGCTGTTCCTAAAGCACAGACCTGAACTTGTTACCATGGCAAATACTGTAAGTTTCTTACGTAATCATAGACTTACAAACTTAGAATTATATTACCCTTCAAAATGGCCATACTATGTCATGGTCAAGTATGGTTCTTTAAATACACTGAATGCTTCAAAACATGTAATATACAACCTATACTGAGTAATTTATTATATAAGCAGGTAGAAGTTAAAATAAATATTTTAATTTTTGGACTGGGAAAGTAAAAACATATTTTATAAGATTCAACTATATTTCATAGAATGAAAACTGTTACTAAGATTCGTATTATTGAGTTATACATTTGGAAATGTCCATCTTTCTAAAAGTAAAAAAAGTACGATGGTCATTTTGAAGGGTAATATCACCTTTATGCATATGACACGTGTTATACCTATTTATAATTTATATGTCGAATCGCTGATCTCTTTCAACTGTATGTTATTTTTTCAAGGGAAGGGAAATTGATTATAAACTATTACGCTAAATACCATGATCCGTTGACGTCGTCTCAGTATTTTGATGTAACTAAATATTAGTATGTCGCGTGCATTTTTTATGTCTAGAAAGAACACGCCGTTCTTCTTTAACCAGTGAATGTAAATATATATACTTTATTTTCTTAGGACAAGGTAAATGGTATAAGTTGATTATTTCCTGTAGAATTATAGTCCCTTCCCTATAGATAGATGCATGGAGAACTGCCGATATAATGCCTGTGCCTTATATAGTACTAATAATTCCTTTCAAACTATAAGCTTTGTTAAAGAACAATAGATGTCCTTCGGACCTTTTATCTGTTGTAACTTGTGAAAAATGTAGTGTCTAGCTTATATAGAAGATATATACGTATTAGTTATATAGTTAAATGTAATCATAAACTGTGAAATCTGGCGAAGAAAAAATCTTAGAATAGAATTCGAAATAATAGTATGTTTATAATGATATCTTATGCTTTTAGAAAGCTGCAAGCCTTCGCTGAAATTATATTCTCTAAAATCTTCTAAGCTTCATTTGATTTTATCATATTTAAAAAAGTAAAACAAAAGTTGTATATAAACCTGTACGCTTTCCAATATCTATAAAAATTACAAAAAAAACAAACAATAATTCTCATGACCACCACAAGTAAAAGTCCTCAAAATATCAGTGTTTGAAGAAGGCTTACAGCAAAAAGTCATTTTGTTTCTTTTCAGACACTATTGTCTGTTTGAGGAAATCATGTTTCAGAGCTCCGAAAAACATTTTTGTTTTAGTTAATAACAATTTTTGCATGAGAACAGTTGTAACAGTAACATGTTTTTGACATTAGACAATCAATGAAATGAATATTCCTCTTAAAAAGTGAGCAATGTGTGAAATGCAATAAAACATTAAGTATATAGGTGTTTATCCATAGTTGTAGGTCGTACACAAAAAGTAAAGATAGATTTAATTCATTTTATTGCAAGCCAATAAGAATAAAATTAGCGGCCATAACATAACATTTAGTCCATACATTCTAATTGTTGTTTCCCATACATTTCGAATATTATAATTGATGTTATACGGACCAATAAACTAAATTCACGAAGTAAAATGTCGGTCGTGTAAAATGTCATGTGTCGTTTTGTTTGTATCGTAAAGTATGCATGTGCTTTGTATCAGTCTACGTTTATTTATTGTTTTTGTAGTTCCTCTTTGTTACCGAATTTGTATCATTAATATAACTTGATTCCTGTTTAATTAATGTATGTTTAGTATTCGTCGATCGTCTGTGTCTTCAATGTTTGTCATTTGCATCAGTTATGTTTGTTAATACTCAAATGTTTATATGTGTTTGTAATAGTCAGTAATATATACCTTTATTTTTGTCAGCTTAAGTGACAGGAAATGTACAAATGTCAAGTTAAAGCGGATTGAAGATCTGATATGGAAATTGTGTTTCTCAGGGAGAAATGTATTGGTAATGTACATGCATATAAATGTAAACATAGAATACTATGACTTTAATGAAAAACAATTATGTTGGTATGGCAACATATAAAATATTTGTTTATATTACAGAATGGGATGACTATTGCTCATATAGCAGCAGCAAAAGGAAGTGTAGGTGTAGTGAAAGAACTTACGAAATTCAACAAAGCAGTTGTAACCGTAGCCCGAAACAGAGTAAGTAATACAATATTAAGTAGTGTGGATAAATTGTACATTCATATAAGTAATTGAGGAGCTAACTAATCTTATCCTGTATTATAAGTAATCAGTAACGGTTTTGAGATATCTAAGGTCAACAAATCTCATGTTTCATAATGAAAATGATGTCATAAATAAGGAGGGAGTTTATAAATAAGCTTAGAGCTTTCTACTCAATCCTTTATGCTGTGATATGTCTGATAAGATAATAATGGCTCTTACTTGATTATATTGTTATTGTTATGACATTATTGCAAGAAATAGAGACATAGTGGTATAGATATAATAGTTTATAAGTTATACATATATTATGACTGGCTTTTCCATAATACGCCTTTCTTAACTATTGCCTTTCAATAATGTTTGTAATATTTTTGTTTACTGGGAGCCATAATATGAAAAGTCTATCGAATAGTAACAGGGACAGTTTTCACAAGAAAAGTAGTTTTGATAATTACTGAAAAACAATTACTCTGGAAAATAATTTAACAAGAAAAAGCATTAACTTTAAATAAATGATGTACGCTTTACTGTCTGCTTTTACAATACGTGACTATTCCGATAAAATGTTATCACATCAACTTAATATTATGTTCAAATTTGAATTAACTCTAATGTCGTATTGTTAAAATATGGCATTCAAAATCAATGCTGGCTTTATTTCAGACAAATGACTCAACCGCCCTACATCTTGCAGCAGAGGGAGGTTATACAGAAGTGGTTCAAGCTTTGCTAGATGCTGGAGCGGATCCGAAGGAGGAAAATGGGGTAACTGATAAAAAGACAAAGTAGAATATATAAGAGATTTACTCTTTGAAATAACTATCTCATATTGTGAATACTTTCTACGTATGATATCTATAGATTCGTGTTTGGATGCTTTTCCACCTGATCAATGAACAAATAACTTCTTTTGGTTCGACAATAAAGTTTACTTTATTCTTGTTATAGATACAGATTAAATTTTGAAGCAATGTATGCCATGGAAGGATTGTATATAGGACATGTATTTCAGCTAATTTCTTTTTGTCGTTAAAGGATGGTAACACAGCATTACATCTTGCAGCTAAGCATGGTCACATTCAAATTATGGAAGCATTGAAAGGAAAGTTATCCCTAAGGACAACTAGCAGAAAAGTATGTTTAAAAACTATAAATCACTTGGTAATAAGTAAGGCCTTCAAATGACGATTTAATGTGATTTTGAAAACAGATTTGGTCAAGATCGCCTTAAAAAAGTCGTTGATTCGATTAAGTTTGTCAGTAGAATGTAAAGAAAATAGCAATGATTTTCACCAAACATCGGATGTAATGATAATGGCAATATCCACTAAACAGAGGAGGTATCGATAATGGCAACATACATTAAAAAAGAAGGTAATGATAATAGCAAGATCCATTAAAAAGAAGGTAATGATAATATTAATGGCAAGATCCATTAAAACAGAAGGTAATTATAATGGCAACATCCATTAAAACAGAAGGTAATGATAATGGCAAAATCTACTAAAACAAGTAGGTAATGATAGTGGCAACATCCGGTGAAAAAAGTAGGTTATTCTATATTTCATCAAACATATGGCATAATGGTAAAAGGAACATCTGCCGAACTTAACACACTAGTTTGAGCAAACATCAATCAATTAGTCAGTTGTCATATACTCCAGAGAGTATGGAATGAAACACATACTCTTGCCGTTTTAGATCTATCAGAATTTGTAAATAACTTTAAAATGTAACTGATAACTTATCTTATATGTTCTTGTAGACTGGACTGACTGCCTTGCATGTAGCGGCTAGCTACGGTCAGGTGGATTTTATACGTGAGATGCTTATTTCCGTGCCAGCTACAATCAAGTCCGATCCTCCTGGCGGAGGCGACACGGGTATTAAAGATATACCTTCAGAAGTGAGTATCAAATAGAAATATGTTTTATGTACAGCTTTTGTAAGACATTAATGTTTTCAGTAAAATAAACTTTACATTCATTTTCCGTTGACAATTTTACAATCAGTATTCGATATCTTAGAAAACCAATATCATTTTCATTATAGTAATTGGTATCACGGGAATACCGGGTCACTAATTCATAGAAAGCAGTTGCACCAACCTTCATGTATGTTTATAAGAATCTTTTTATATGTGTTTACTGTCTGTGCTTCGTCTAATCAAACGATATCATAAACAACAAAACAACAACAATTTTATGCAACGTGTACAATCACCCTTTGCGTGAGATGTCAATTAATTTCTGTTTACATCATGTGACTAGGGTCAAAGTTTACTTCAGATTCACATTTTGTCTTCATTAACTGGTAAAATTCAAATTTGAAAGGGCTGTAGCTATTTGCACAAATGTTTAAAATAAAAAGTAAACTGATAATGAATTTGCCTACAACTGTAATCTCCCAAAGAACATTGTTGCAAAAAACAGCCACCATTTACAATTAGGCTCCTCCAATTTCTTTTTATACAAAATCCTGGGGTTTAAGTTAGTAAGTGGAAAAAATTATTACTATATCAGGATATGTTTACGCAAAATAAATGTATATATAAAGTTCACTTATATAGTTTGCACTTAGTGGTTAAAGTTTAGGCAAAAGTATGAAAGTAATGGCCTTGTCAAACTACGAATATGCATCATAACGTTTTATAGTTTACTACCGTTTGATAGAAAATTTAAAAGAATGAGAACTTTGGGAACAAATGGCTTAAATTTGATTTGCTTTATTGCACATTTTATAAAGAATTTTCAAAATTCTCGTTGTTATAAAAGTCATATCAATTATCAATGTTTCTTCGACGTCAGAGTTTATCTTTGACTGGATCATACACAAGGCTTACCTACAACTGTAAGGAGAAAAATCAGAATTACCTTAAAATAAGTTTGCACAGCAAGACGGCAGTGAGAACAGAAGGTATACAGTTACTTTAGACACGCAAGCTGAAGCAGACAGCCGGACATTGCAATAAACAATATACACAATACATCACGAAATTAGATAAAATTTATATATATAATATATGTGGTAACATTTTACAGTCAATTTTCGAATAGACAGTCATCTTTAATTATAGATATATAAAATAAGCATTTGCAATAAATCTCACTTTCTGTGGTATGATTATGATAGACCAATGAAATGTAGTTATTAATTAATAAATATCGATGCAGACTAAATGGTTTGGTATAAAGAAACGGTATATCGGACCAACCGGAGAGGTACAAAAACTGCACAGACACTTGAAAAACACAACTATTATAGCTATTTGCAGTGATTTGTACATGCATTATAAGTGTGTTTTCTCTCATTCTGTTCACAAAGTGCACTACAAATGTATAGGAAGAAAACTGAATTTCCTTCAAGTTTCAGAGAAACCACTGCTTAATTCAATACGAAGTCTTTTGTCTCTCCCTTCAATTTGAAGTTATGATGATGTCTTTTTAATTCTAGCATGCAGTGCGGTAGTTAATTTTGCGCATATTTTCGAGATACTGCTTTCTCTGTTTCTATGAAAAATGCAGCGTAATATGACACTTAACTGTATATGGTCGTTTTTCATTTAGCTTATGTGAGCGAAAGTACTATTTTTAGCTCTTTTCTTCTTTCCAACATTCATAGACAGAATGAATGTCATATAGATCGAGTGCATTGTTATTAAGCTGGCGCTGCTATGTAGCTATGCAGAACATGTTTAAGAAAATTTATGATGACCATTGCAATATGTTTAAAAGAAGTTTCTATGGCTGAGTCCAGTCCTTTATTGCTTTTGCTGCACTTTAAGTATCTTGAGCTTGCTTTCTGGTTCGCTTATGTAACAGACAAAAGATAGCTCTTACAGTTAGCGCTTGCCATTTCTCTAGATGACGTGTGTGTATATATTTATACCGTGTGATTCTTATTTTATACATTGATATGTTTGAATATGTGCATATTATGTTTTCAAACCTGCCAAAGGATTTCAAATTATGTTTGTTCTCTTTTAAATTAAATCTAAAAACACATACTAAAATGTCAGTTACATCCGAAGTTAGTGTTACCAATCATTTACATATTCTTATTATGTCAAATATTGACCTTATGCTTTTATAGCCAGAAGAAAGAAACCAAGAATGTTGAACCATTTAAATATATTACAGCGCGTATGTAAGCTGTTTAAGCCTCGGATTGACTTTCCTCACAACTTTTGCTAAATTTACAAAGCACCAAACCATTTCCTGGTTTACACAATGTCTATCATGTGATGTCACCGTCATGGCGTCATGTTATGGGTTTATTCTTATTGATTCATTTTTAATTAATAATCTGGGATCGAACATATTAATACGACGTGTTTTAAATGTGTCAGGTACGTACTAAGGCCTGGTTATTGGAAAGTATTGTAGAAGTTTAAATAACCAGCTTGAAGATAGATTCTGCTTGTATTACTCGTTTTGCCCTTCTGAATTTCTATTCCTTGTTCAAAATGCAAGTAGCAAACCTTTTATACATGAAATATAGTATAACCTATTACCAGAGAATTCTCTTGTATGGTGGACGACTCTTGATATTTCTTGACAATATTTCAGTATGGATTGGTTCCCTTACATTTGGCGTCAAAGTCTGGTCACGAAGGATTAGTGCGTCTTCTTTTGAACTGTCCAGGGGTTCAGGCAGATGCCATCACAATGATCCAGGTATTGTTTAAATATTGTATCGTCTAAACATACTGCAGTCACAGTTAACGTATGAAATATTAGGTTTGGTATTTATACTAAACCATTTTTTAATTATTTATTTTAACAGATGTAGATATTGTAAAGTTACATTACCTTCAAAGCTTTTTATATTGAGTTCTGGTCAAGAATGATGCTGAAAATACATTAGATGTTTTGATAACATGTAAATAATCAGTTGTGATGAGTTTTTAACTCTTAGTGAAAGATATAAATTAAAACATACCTGACAGAAAGGCTGGATTCCCAGTTTTTGGCACAGAGATTCTTTACATTAAATGGGAATAAAAGTATGACACAAATTTATATATTCTGGTAATAATTTCGGCAATGTTCATTATTCCTTGAGTATGAATTAGTAATCAATATCTTTCTTATAATTATGATAGTCACTTTTAAGGGTAAGTAAATTTGAATAATAAGATGAGGCTTACATTTTTTGATAACAGACGACATTTTGAAACATTCGGTCCTCTGAAGAAATTTTGAAACATTTGCACATCTGTTATATTTGATTTTACAATTAGGGATCAACTTCCCTGCATCTAGCAGCGCAAAGTGGACATGTCCATGTGGTCAGTCTCTTGTTAAGTAAGTCGACAGCAATGATACACATCAAAGATAAGCGAGGTAGGACGAGTATTATGCTAGCAGCAGCCAATGGGCATTTAGATATGGTTACATTGCTTGTAGGACAAGGTGCGGACTTAAATGCTTCCGATAAGGTATGTTATAGGTCAAATGCGCTAGAAGCTAACCTGTCTTTATGCCCTGTCTTCCCTTTTTTACTATGTTTGAGTCATATGTCGCTATTGATTACATATATATCTATAGAGGATATTTGTTTGTTTTGAGTGGATATGGAATATATCTCATCGAGAAGTGATACAACTGTAATATTTTCACGAGCGCGAAGCGCGAATTAAAATTTGAAAATTGTATCACTCACTTTGAGTTGAGATATATTCCATACCCACCCAACACAAAGAAATTTTCTTTTTATTTTATGCTTACTATTAAAACAAAAGCTTAAATATGTATATGCATCACTGAAAAAGTAGTTCCGGCAGACCTGTATCACTCACACTGTGACTGATATGATATCCATATGGTCACTCTATATTTTACTGATATAACAAAGTATTTCATTAGTTAGCGTGAAATAAACATTAATGTTTGTAAAGAGACAAAAATGAGCTTTGTTTCAAGATTGCTTAATTTCATTTTTTGCTTATCAAAAGAAGCATAAGCACAGAAGACAATACAAATTTATAGGCGCATATTAGAATTAAACGAAGAAATGCGTCAAAAATATTGATATTATTATTTTTTTTTATTTCAACAAGACCTTCTGTATCACTTTACAATATGCACACCGAATACAAAGACAATGTATTTGCTACTAAACGAAAAGTTTATCTATTTGTTTTTAGAATGGGTGGACAAGCCTGCACTTAGCGGCAAAAGCAGGAAATCTTAATGTGGTAAAGTATTTGGTTGAAAGTGGCGCATCTACAAAACATGAGACCAAAGACGGCAAAGTACCAATATGCTACGCGGCGTCATTTTCGCATTTTAATGTTCTCAGCTACCTGATGCAGAGGGACCACAGCACACAACGGTTGATGGATGACAAAAAGGTGTGTACATAAAATTGCTATTATCTCAAAGACCAGTTCTCTAATGAGCTTGTTACTTAGTTTCCAAGACTACGTGCTCTATACATCCTTTCAAGGCCCAAAGCGATCATCCAACTGGCCAAATGTTTTATTGAGTTATGTACTATATATTATTAAATGAGTGATTTTATTGGCCCTGTTATTTGTCCGAGGCACTTGGCCTGAGCCCGGAGGGTGAAGGCCAATACGAGTGCCAAAGAACAAATGACAGGGCCAATATCAAGTCACTCATTTAATGACAATTATATTAAATAACTAATCAAACTTAAAATGATTCATTGTATATAGACTATCATCTTCACTGGCAGTAACTCGTCAGAAACAGACAGTAACATGCAGATCTGTAAATAAAAATATATCTAACATATACATTTTTGAAATAAACATACTGATGTGGGTATTCAATTTCTTAGTTGGAGCATTTTCTATCCTTCTAAATGGTTTTTCAGGCAGAAATTGATTAACAGATTGATTGTCATTTTCGTTTTCGAGAAACTAAACATCTGAACGCATCAGCCAATTAGAATGCTCAGATTTCTCGACAGCCAATCATTCGTCAGCAAACTTTTATTGGACCGGTTCAATAAGTGATATTGGCCCTGATTTTTTGTTATTGGCCCTGTCTTTCAATTTTATGATAGCTGTTCCTATTTTAATACGTCGGGTAGTTAACGAATATTAGAGACAATAAACAATAGTTATTTAATAAAAAAACTATATAAAATGTTAGCAACTAAATATGAAACAATTACTGTGTCGGATGAACGCTTGTTTTAACAAATGACCTACTCCTATCATCTTTGGCCAATGTCAGTGGTTAAAAAGGTTCAAGATACATGTTTTCGCGGGTCACATATGTAGCGTTTACCACTAAGTTTGTTTCTTAGCTATATCAAGTATATTTACTTGAAAACAAAATTCAAATAATTTATTATCTTATGATTTAGGACGACATTATGCACTGGAGTTAAAGTTGCAGGATTTTGTTTTGAAAAATGCATATAATCTGTTACGTACCACATTGAAAAAATATCTATCAGCTTTTATTATGATACTCGAAGCAGTATCAATATTATTTAAGCAACTATTATAATATACTTTATTTCTTTAATTTCAGTTTGCGTTTGATTTGATGTCCTGTGGAAAACAGAGCAATAATAAGTGTATCGAGGAGTTTATAGTGCTTTCCCCCGCACCCGTAGACACAGCTTGCAAACTGTCCAATAACTTCCGTGATCTTGCTGTTAAAGAAAAAGAAAGATCACGCGACTTGACAGCTGCAAGTGAATATTGTGAAACTATGGCAACCGATTTACTTTCAACTGCTGCCAGCACAAATAACCCAGCTACATTGCTCAAAGCTGTAGATTGCAATGGCACACAGTTCCTTGATGTTTTGATAGAAAACGAACAAAAACAGGTTGTCGCGCATCCTTCTGTACAGAAATATCTTTCAGATA
The DNA here is from genome assembly GCA_022818135.1 of Saxidomus purpurata. NCBI lineage: Eukaryota > Metazoa > Mollusca > Bivalvia > Venerida > Veneridae > Saxidomus > Saxidomus purpurata. The sequence continues at coordinate 1,177 of JAFMSR010000291.1, read as the reverse complement.
TATGGATAGGTAATCTCGATTGGGCGACATGGAAAATTATGATGCTATTTTGCGGATTTGTCTTGATGCCAATGGTGTGGATAATGTTTTCTCTGCCATTAAGACATCGTTTTAACAAAGTGCCCATCATCAAATTCATGTCGTATTTAGTGTCTCATCTCTACTTGATGTTGTTATTTTCGTTAACAATAGTGTATCCTCTAGTACCAATCTATCAGTCAGGCTCTTTAATTCCACACTGGTACGAATGGATTTTGTTAGCGTGGTTGTCGGGCTTACTGGTATCAGAACTGACAAATCCAGGTGATCGTGCTGGACTAGGATACATCAAAGTGATAATTTTAGCTATGTGTGCAATAGCGATTGCCGTCCATGTTTTAGGATTTGCCTTCGAGGATGACGACAGACTTATTGCCATTTTCATACGTAATCATATATTTTCATGGGCATTGCTACTGTGCTTTGTGCAATTATTAGACTTTCTTTCATTCCACCACCTTTTTGGACCATGGGCAATTATCATTCGCGATCTTTTAAAAGATTTGACTAGATTTCTGGTAGTGCTAGTTATATTTATGGCAGGATTTACTCTTCACCTAACATCAATATATCAGCCTATATTTAAGCCAACAGACCCGGATCCTGCACTTGGTGACGGAGATGGAGCTGGACAGGAAACTCCATACGTAACTCCACTTGATGTATTTGAGCTACTTTTATTCTCATTGTTCGGTTTAGTCGATCCAGACAATCTACCTTCACTATACCGGAGTCCAATATGGGTAATTACTCTGGTGAAAATAGTATTTGGAACGTATATGATGGTGACATTGATTGTCCTGATTAACCTGCTGATTGCTATGATGTCTGATACATACCAACGCATACAACAACAGTCAGATACAGAGTGGAAATTCGGTAGAGCCAAACTCATTCGGAACATGAACAAGACATCCGCAACACCTTCACCATTGAACCTTTTCACGAAATTATTTCAGTATATTAGACTCGCATACAGACATAAAGGTAAGATGCATAAAAATCATGTCAGTATATAAGACTTGCATTAAGACATAATGGTAAGATGCATCAACAATTATATCAGTATATAAGACTTGCATAAAGACGTAATGGTAAGACATCAAAAATTGTATCAGTATATAAGACTTGCATACAG